>CAJQZN010010352.1:0-14622 GCA_907164685.1 Colias eurytheme | reverse complement strand
AGATATTGGATATACTAGAGGTTGGTTTGAGGTAAGAATGCGTGAAATATTGATATGTTAGCATAGTAATCAGTTTTTACTTTGTATTTTATAAGATAGATACCTTCGATTTATAATACGAAATCAGCTACAGTTTAGTTTTAAACAAATAATGTATCTTTTTTAATACCTTATGTATTGAATAATGTTAACAATGATACTGAAGGAAAAATGGATAGATATGCACATACATGGGAAACTGCAGAAGTTTAATAGATTAAGTATTGTTTTTCAGGACGCCGGTTTCTTTTATTACAGTGGTTATAAAAATCCAAAAGAAGATGTGCTGAGACAGAAAAAAGTAACTCATGCAAAACGTTATAAAGATATCTATCAGCCTGTTGAATATGGCATCGAATTGATAAAAAGTGGAGGTACCTATACATATAATCAATTTATATCACGTTATATTTGATGAAACATATTATATGCTCATTAATAAAAGTTATGAATTATTTGACGATTTTGTAATTTCTAAACTGAAGATTATTTAAATTAATGTGAGAATATGTAGGTAATAATTTATGTCATACAATAGACACTATTATAGGAAGATGTAGTAACAACGAAGTTATTATGAAAATTAGAAATTTATTTCAAAGACATAACATTTTGAGTATGTTTCTAGATTACGCATACCACACGGAGCCGTACACAGCATACCAGTCCATTTCTCGAACGTTCGATGACGCAGAGCTCTGCAGACTCGGCTCCTTACCAATGATCAAACCTTCCCCTACGTACGTTATGACGCAGAAACGCAGCCCTTATAAGCAATTCTTTAATTGGAGGTAAATCAATATTGTACAGGTGACAATTCATATACATTTTAATGCTATTTATATTTGGCTAACACATAATAATATAAGTGTATGTATTTCCTCATATGTTTATATAGCCTGTACTATAACTTTAATTACATAAGATCTTTTTGAGCGCTAACTATCATTAGTTTCATTTTATTTATTTATTTTTTATTATAGTTATAGACCAGACTCTCAGTGGAGTTTCGTTTGCAAAAATAGCGGACCTAAATCTGACTTCTGATATATATTGTATAGATCCCAGACATCCTATAGACAGATATTGCCAACCAGTTTTGTGGTCCCCCTCTCCCCACCCCGGTAATTAAATATGGCATACAAAGAAAAAAATAAAAATTTCCAAAACATGCCGTGTGGGGTATCAAATGAAAGAGCTTATTGAGTAGATCACGAATATATAGCATAATATAACATTTCTTACACTTTCTCTAAGATTTTTTAGAAAATTTACGAAAATGCTCCATTTTTGAGTTAACTTTAAACCACTATAGATTGAAAACTCATGAATATATTTTTTAAATTATTATTTTAAATAATTAACAATAGTCCATTGTTTACGATTCAATGTATAATGCGTTATGATTCCAGTTTAATGCGACTAAAAGAGAGGGGTCACATAACAGCTATACAGGCGCGGATAGCCGGGTTCATCGCAACTTGTTCGGGTAGTACCCCTCGAGCGCTGGCTTTAGGGCAAGCTGCACCAGCTTTTGGACTGCTTGTAGTGTCAGCTATTCTGTCACTTATTATAATGTTTGGAGAAATTGTTTGGTTTCGGTAAGTGACTTTTTAACATATTTTGGATTAAAAATTACAACTATAAAAATATTCACACCATAATTCACACTAATAAATTGACATAATATTATCTATGTTCGATTTGTTTGCATTTTTTTTGCCCTTTTTTGTATTTCTGCATGGATTTAATTTTATGGCATTTTACAAAAAAAAATATATAATATAATGAATGCTATTTGCGAGATGAATTGCTTTCTCATTTAAACAGCTATTCTACGGAATATTTAATTCATTTAATTCCACAGGCTTTTATTGCCTGTGTATTTTATTTTCCTAAAAGTTGGGCTAAATTGATTTGTCCATCAATAACTTGCAGGTGGAATAAAAAGCCCATAAAGGGTCGTTCTCGTAATGCACGAGAGACCAACGGGAAATATTTTACGAGGCCCTAAAAACAATAAGGAGTGATGGACAACACGCAGTAGATGTTATAGATATTTATACTTATTGTGTTTGCACAGTTCTTAGTAATTTTAATAAATATGAGTAAAATTAAAAAAAAAGAAATTTGTTGCTATTTTCAGGCTATTTGTCTATTTGAAATATCAGGGTACTTTTTATCGCAATAGGGTTGTACCATGAACATATTTGTAAGTTTCATATTCAGAAACGATTCAAACAACAGAGAGAGTCATCAAAAGAAGTTTTAGAAAAATATATAACTTCTAGTCCCAGCAAAGCATCGGCTGGCATTTAATGTAGTTGCTGATAAAGGAGTATTTTAAGCTTCAATTTTTATATAATAATTTATTGAAATTTCAAATGTTAAAAATAGAAATGTATTCTTTCCTTAAGTGAACGGAAGTTGGTTGTATTTTCGTTAAAAATTCTCTATACATCTTCCGGCGAGCGTTACATAAAAATAACTTGGCTCTAATTAAAAGGAAGTAAATTATTTAACATCAATTTACGAAAATACAGAAATAAATACAATGTTTAAATTTATTTAAGCATTTTTGTATGTTATAACATACGTAACACGTAAGTATTGATTTTATTATTAGTTTTAAACCTTATTTATGAACTAATTGCAGAAAAATGAAGATTTCCACGGTTTCTTTTTTAGGGAACATAATATATAAGAGTTAAAAATCAGGTAAAAAGTTTTTCATTTCCAGGAAAAATTCACGTTTCTGCTCATTCCGAGACAATCTCACAAACGCAAAAATTAATGTAAAATCTCAATAAAAGTCATTTACCTTGTACAAAGACTATGCACATAAAACAATCGACAGAAAATTAACATTTCAAACAGATAATTATTACCGTTAAAATGTTGAGCATGTTCGCGAAATTACAGCAGTGTGAGTTGAAGCTGTGAATAATGGAGGCGTCGGCGGCTATCTGAATCTCTCGTTATAAATGATGCTATCAATTCTTGTTTAGCCAGCCCTCATTGAATACCGGGATGCACTGCGTCTGTCTTCCCCGGACGTCTTAAAAGGTTCTCCCGGGGTAATTGGAAACTTTAAGATGCATTGACTTGAATGGATAATGATTGAATACGTTATGGAGTGGATTGTTTTGAATTTTTATTGAAGGTAGGCTGGTAGGGGTTTTGAATTGGGTTGGTTGGTTTAAGAATTGGGTGTGAAAAATCAGTTAGTGAGGGATTATTACATTTTAAGATTTTACATGTGAAAATCTTTGTTCTTTATTACTTAAATGTTTTTTACCTACTTATATTTTTTTATCAAAATCTAGTATGCTGCTATTCTTGATTGAATTTGTTATACTACCGATATACTATAGGATAAATAGTTCCAACCTATACCTGTGTACTATGTGAACAATGCAGTCATTTGACATGTGTGATACTGTATTTTTTATCTATAACTTCCTATCAACATTCATATTGCATAATTCTAACTACCACAGCATTGTCTCCTGCATTCACAGAACTACACGAATAACCTACTTAATATTATAAATGCGAAAGTTTGTGAGGATGGATGGATATTTATTACTCTTTCACGCAAATATGTACTACAGAAACGATTACAATAAAATTTGGTATCTAAGTAGCTGAAGACCCAGAATAAGACATAGGCTACTTTATATCCCAGGACTCCCACAGGAACGAGAACTGTGTGGGTTTTTGTTTAAAAACACGGGCGCAGCCGCGGGCGAAAATCTAGTTCTACAATAAACGTTCACACATGAAAAACACGTAGTCAAAAGTAAAATGTCTCATGACAGAGACGTACCGCGCTGTCGCTCGTAACTCGTAAGTAATATAAAATGGCTCGTCTTTCCATTTGTATGCTAATTTGAGATGCTGTTGCACTTCTAACGCGTGTAATACGTAGTTTAGAACTTATGTAGTAATAGGGTAAGCCTATTTTCACTATGTCAAATTGAATTGGCTATCTTAGTCTTTAAACTCAAACCTTATAAGCAGTTACTCTAAGAATACTATTTACAATGTATATGCAACATAAACTATCACATCCTCAAGCTTTTAATCTAAGACTTCAATAGTGCAAGTGCATGGTTTAATAAATATGGCTTGACACATGTAGTAGATATATATTGTATAGATAGGTAAAGAAAGAAAAAAATGACTAATGATATTTATATGAAAATTTTTGTGCTTAGATACATTTTCCCGTTCACCTCTTACAACAAAGAATATAATAGAAAAACTTTTCACTCCCGGGAATGATTCCAACTTGTCTTTGTTTTGGAATACTTTTACAACTTTTCCCAGTTTACACATAATATAAGAATTAATAATATTATATTAATCCGAGTCAATTTAACTGGCGTCTCGACCTCACTTCGACCTTGAGCTGTAAGTAGCTTATTTTATTCTCAAATACATGAATATTCGCAGATTATCAAAGCATATAATATTTCACAGAGCATATAAAAAAAATGCATAAGAATAAAGCTTAAAAAACTATTTTGACACAAAAAGCTGCCGAGCAAACATTCCGAATAGTTTGTACAAAATGAACAGCTAAAACGCCGAAAGCGAGTGTAAAAAACATAAAAATTGCAATAAGCACGTGTCGATTTCGGCAAACACTGTTGGAATGTAGCACCGCATGACATGACGTTTTTATTGTCAAGTGTCAACGAGTCTCTATGGACTGGGATTTAAGGGAAATATAGCAATTCGTAAAAAATATAAACATGCAGTAATGTCACAGTATTACAATATTATTTCCTATGGTAATACTGTGGTAATGTGATATGATTTGTTTTGTACACTTAACTTAGGATAACCAAATAAATTAACAATTATTTGCATTTGATTTTAAATTTGAATACATGATTCGATCTAACACTTTTTAATCCTAATATGCTGTACTTTTTTTCCCTTATCATGGTTTTAATTTGTAAAAGTACATAAATATATGACAAAACGCGAAAATCATACATGTAACATTTTTTTATTTCTATTTTTCTATTGAAATGCAAAAGTTTCGGCTTACACAGTTTTGTGCAAACCCGTGTTGGATTTCTTTCAATATTTAAATTTGTTATTCCCGCTCTCTGCTAGATATCAATCGGTCCCCGGCCCTTCAATATTGACGTCCATTTTTATAGCATATAAAACTTTCATATACACTATCTATTATAAAATGCATGTCCCGTGAATGATAGGCGTTATCTTGATTTCCTTTTATACAAGTTTATTGCCAAAAAGGTATTTCGATTTCAGAACGATAGCTCATAGTTTTGTTTTACGATCGCAAAGTCATTACCTATTTTTATGCTCGAAAAACTAGGTGAGCTGTGAGCAAAAAAGATATATTTATTCGCTTTAAATTGATTCTCGTAATTCAATTTTAAACCTATTATAGTATTTTTCCGAAGCACCAAGCTCTTTTATTTTTATCGGCATGAGAACGTATTCATTATTTTAAATGTTGTTTTGTTCTATAAACGTTTCGAATTGAAAAATATAGAACGAAGAAAACAAAGGTTTAAGTGAGTCGTTTTATTTATTGCAATAGAAAGTCTATTTTTGGTTAGATTTATGAAAAAACAGACATTAACAACTTACATTTGGTATTCATTACCGTAACGAATGTTTCGATATGCATCAAGAAAAAGAGCGTGTGTGCCGAGCGCACGTGTCAGAAGTGAAACTTCTTTGGCAAGATTGTAAGATGCCAAAATCTTAGCCTTAGCTTTGCGTTATTGCAATACCGTCACGTCTTTGAGAGACGTGACGGTATTGCAATAACGCAACCTTGAAATTTTACCCTCAAGCGCCTTAAGAAGTTGCACTTAAAAAAATTGCATTCAAATCTTATAAATAGGTACTTTGTAAATGTCGTCAGTTACAGCATTTTCCCACTCCGCCCTGCTCGAGCCCTTCCAGTTAACAAGATGTAATGAGAAGCGGGAATATTCCATAATTACTCTGCAATCAAATTCCAATTACAAATTCGATATGGCGCGAAATTCTCAAATACATGGATGTAATATCATTCAATTTGCTATGAAAACTTAGCTAATGCCGTTTTAATTAGTTTTCTTTGTGGATTGTGTCATAATTGAGTGAGGCTATGATTGGTTAATATTGATGAGGTGATTGTTAATTGATTTCGTTTTTAATTGCAGGAGGTTTTTTGTTATTCTTGTTTTTTTTATTGATATGAAAAATTATAATTAATAACTATTTTTATTTAAACTCGTACATAAGCATCTGTACTTAATACTACTCGTACATTAGTATGTTATCGCAAAATACAATTTGTGATAATTAATATTAATTGTATTTGGGTTTTAACAGTTTTCCGAATGTATATCCTCTTCGTTTGCAAATACATTTCTCTTTGAATAATATTGATTCATTTTGTACTCAAATAGAAGTTTATAAAATCTTGAAAATTATTATTACAAATATGTACACTCTATCCCGTATAACCTTTGTCCTTTATGAAAATTTGTTTTCGAATTTTATAAATAAATGGTGCCTTTATTGAAAGAGTAAACTCCAAAATCACTCATAAAATGAATTAATGCATTCTTCGAAAACTGGGATCGCCGCAAAAATTGATTATCAATAATTAAGAATCTCCAAGCCTTCCAAATGAGTACCTTATTTTTTATGGTACCCGTGTAGGTGTTATACATAATATACATTTATTGTTTTATATTGGACGCCATTTATATTATTATTGTTAGAAGTTGAAATATTTCATTAATCACAAATACCGATAGCCTGTCACTCAGAAATAATGTAGGTAATTTCTGCTTATAAAATAATTTTCAAAATATTTCAGTAATTATCGCAATTATTTTCTATTAAAACAAATCTACATTTTACCTTCTTCTTCATAATATTACTAACTGATTAAAACAGTGAAGCAGACTCCCAAATCAGAGCCAGTGTTACAAATCTATAGTACCGTGCACCCGACTTAGCTAAATCAGATGGGCTTGAACAAAGGCACAAAGCGCTTATAGGGCGCAATAAATCAAAGTTATAAATCAAGGAGAGGCGAGAAATGTAAACCGCACAACATTAAAAGTTGTACGGAACCCGCTCCGACCGGCTTTTCACTTTGTTACCGTTTTATTTGTGACTCCCGACCATATCTGATGCCTGTCATTCAACCCAAGGGATGGGATAACGCTTTTTTCTGCGTATTTTACAGGCGTTTGGGTATTTGATGTTTAGGTGATTCTATGTTTATCGATTTAGCAAGTGTATTTTGAGTGTCCGATTAAAAATTTGAGTAATGATTAAAACTCAAACTCAAACTCAAACATTCATTTATTCAATTAGACTACTATTTAGTAGCACTTTCGAATCGTCATTAATGTCTTCTAAACTGCTATAAGAAATCTATTTATTAAAAGCTTGGCTTGATTGACTGGAAGGAAATGCAGGGGGAATACACGTCACAGGTTAACGGTTTAAACTATGAAATATTTTACTTGTTCAAATCTTCCTTCCATTTTTGGGATTGCTGAGAATAATTTTCCACCGCCTACGAGCATAATATTACAGATCTCAAAATCAGATCAGATGTACGAATGTATTTCCAACTTACAATTAGTTTCTCTAAATAACTAGTTGTTTTCTATTGGACTGTAATGCTTTCTGTCACATAATTCTCTTTTTTATTTAACTAATGTAATTATCATTCCGCTCTCTCTTATTATTTGCGTCGTGACCCTCCACATTGATCTCTCTTTGAAAGGGTTCACATCTAAGCCGTCTATAGGCCTTTCTAAAGGGCTTTGTTAGATAAGACCTGTTTGGGCCAATCTTACAAAAAAGCTACGTTATCAATTTAATCATCAGATACTTTATAGGGCTTTTTCAGAGGACCGATACTCTGAATGCTAAAGACGTCAAAGGACCTTTAAATAAACGAAAGGACGACATTAATATTACTGAGTAAATAATGGATTTGGTTTCTGAATGTCGCTTAATCTTTTAGGATATTAGTAAATTAGGAGGTTTTGAAATGTTGCCCTTTGTGCGAGTTTAATACGATGTATTACTTGATAAAGATACTATCCGATAGTAGGTTAATGTTATTTTGCGTAGGCTGTGTCGGAAAATGTGGGCGGTAACGGAGTAGCACTATAAATTACCGCCCATATAATCTTTTCAACAATTTAAGACAGTGTTTTAGTTATTAATTGTCACGGATAGGAACACCTGGGATGCTATTTAAAATTAATCCATTAAGGGCTTTCTTTCAATGCTATCAATCATATTATAATGATATACTCAAACCAGAATAATTACTTTTTTTTAAACCCCCCATATAATTCGAGCTAATTTTTATAATGGCCTGTCTGATTTTGAAGTTATGTACTTTCTTAGAAAGATTGTAAATTGTGTATGAAATAAGCCTCAGTTATTTAACTGAAGCTTATTTCATACTTATCTATCTTGTAAAAATGCTTATCTTATGCTTATCTATTTTGTAAAAATGAATAAATAAATAATCCCATCAAATTTAACGATCTTAATATTATTTTTGTTTTGTTTCTTTTTCGTTTCTTTCAGTTTGTCCAATGTCCATATTATTCAATTTTTCGTTACTTCTGTTTTATATTCCACAACCAACAAATGATAAAATAATGTACATCTTGCAGAAAATCAGTGGACATAAGTCAAGGCTTTGTTCGGTAATAGAACATTAGAGGTTTAAGAGTGAAGCCTCGTTAGCACCACGCCAGACCCGGTCTGTTGTTAAAGTTAACTATTTAGTCTTTATTGTCTATTTTATAGACTTATCTATATGGAAATGGTAAAATTGTAAGGCATATAAATATAAATTAATGGGCTATTTGGTAATTATTTATTATAAATTTTTATTAAAGTTTTTGACGTGACAACGTCTTATAATTCGATAGAGCCGGCTGCACGCACGAAAAAACATGACTCATGCGGCGTTACCTCGCTCTGAGGCGTTCCAAGGCTTGAAGTGCAAGCTGGAGCGCGGAACGAGCGACAAAGAAGCACAATCGGACGTTGTCACGTTCAACTATCGTCAGTAAACCGACTTTACAGACAACCAATTTTTATTACTTATTTGTGTTTAAACTTAAATACTGTGGTTCCACGTCATGAAAAGGTTTTTGTCTTACATGTATTTTAAAGAGATTGAAGGTGTTTAAATAAAAGTTTGATTGAGAGGTAATTGCTATCCAAACAGACGTTGTGTATATTTGCCAATTTTCACCATAAACAGAATGGTGATTTCTACTTTATATGCCTATATCTTGACACACTTTTTAATACTCCAGTTAACCAGGTTTTGCAGGCATTTAAAAATCTACACGAACGTAAGCTATCGTAAAAGCAGACGGTTGAGTCAAGTCGATAACTCCAGTTGTCTCGTCTCGTACCTTTTTGACATTTGCATGACGAAATTTAATTTAGAGCCCTGAGCCTGCTCGTTGCATAAAACATCTCTTTTTTATACAGACTGACTGTCATGTAGACTGTTTAATAATTATTTGTTTGTTTGAAAACTGTTGATTCTCAGCAATATTCAGTTCATAAACAAGTCCCACACAAATTAATTTTCAAACAATAATATGCAAACTGTTGTAGTTTTCAAGGCAAATTTTTCATAATTATGTTTGCTTACCAAATTAAATTCATCTAAACTATCTTATTCTCTAGATATTTAAGATTTGTAATTAACCTTTACAGTGTAATAAACTGTATCACGTCTACATATTATGTTTTATGTAATACATAGTAATGAAGTCAATAAATGTTATATTAGTTAATCGAAAAATAACAGATCAGCTCCACTACTACTAGAACGTTTTTTACATTCAAAATCCAACTCAACTCATTTGCACCATTCCACGAATAGCTCTGTATTTATCTACTCTGCGTCCATTTGAATGTGGCATCCAATGTTTGTATTTTAATGAGGCGCGATAGTATTATATATTTTCACGGCTTCATAGCCGTGCGTGAATGGTCTGTGTCGCTTTAATTAAATTTTATGTTGGCTTTTTCCGCGGTAAAAAGCGGGTGTTAACGACCAAATCTCACTATTTTCAATGATTCTGTTCTTGATTTTCTTTTCTATGTTAAGATGCTTTCGAGAAATATTTATTTTTATTGCCTGATCCATGTATACTATTTTTATTTATGTCACTTTGTTAATACAGATATTAAAAATTTATGCAATAATATATAAGTATTAAGTACAACAAATGATTTTTATTATATAATATACCTAAGTTAAACCAATATCTACAATTGCTTTACATACACATCATATCAAAATAAATCATCATATTGAGGAAAATATTTTTCACATTTTAGGGCAAATATTTTTGTAATAAAAAAATATTATAATGGCATTAGATCCGAATTCCAAATCCAAGTAAGGGTAAAAAAGTTGTTTCATTGAAAGCAGCATTATCATATTGTCAAATAATTTTATTCCGTGTCATAAACGATAGCTCGGCAAATGTGTTTCATAAAATTTCTTTTTTATTGTAAACGGGTTGCCCCAACCTCTATCAGAATTGGCAATAAATATCCATATTTATTGTCACTTATGAATAAAATGTCTGAGTGTTTTTGCGTTAACAGTAACACTTTCATTTTGCATACCCGAGTGAGCTAAAGCGTGTTTAACTTAGAACTCGCGCTCGAGCGCGTCACTAGCAAAACAAGCCATTAGGAATAATCGCGGTCCAACAATTTGGGTAACGCCTTGCGGGACACCAAGCGCGCATACATTAGCGACCGAGTGAAGGGGTACATGTTTTATTAAACCGCCAGCCCTGGACGTGCCGGGAATGTGCCCGCAGTGTCGTAGATCACCCCAGCTGACTACATGGGCTAATTACGTGCTTAAATACTTAGTTTAATGCGGTATTTGTTGGAATTTTACCGTGTTGTTTAACAGTTGTATTTGCAGTTTATGATTCATGTTTCTTGGATGCGAAGCTGGAATTGTTGTGTTTAATTCAGATCCACTTGTTTGGTGTATAATGAAAGAACACAGTTTTAAATAGGACAATGTTTGTTGTGTTTTATTTATGTTTACTTTATCACAAATCTAAAGACAGTTAAACAGATTTTTTAAAATTAGAATTTAGTGAAAATAAATAGCGTTATAGGATCCTAAAATTGATGCTATTTTTCCATATCAATATTATGATTTGTTTTAGAAAATCCAGTTTTATGACTTATAAAAGTAAAAAGGCTAAATAAAACTATACAGTACGTATAATATATTAATACAGTACGTATAAACTATTTATTCAGTAATAATTAGACGAGGCTTTCCGTTGTTTTTAAGAAAAAGGAACATATAAATCCATCCCTAACCCACCTCAAATTTGACCGCTTATTACGTTGTTTTTATCAATATTGATTAAGGCTCAAGTTAAAGACTTACAGCTTATTTTTAATATTTCCAATATACTCTCCTTAATATTTTAAATGTATTCTTTTGTCTGTTGAGAATTAATTTGTGGCTACAACACACACAAGAACAAGGTCTTATAAAAATTACAAACAAATTCTTATCAAAAATTACAAAAAAGAACACCCTTTATTATATTTAATGCTATTTATAACATGAATAAACTTCACATAATTTGCTACGTTATATAAAAAAATCGATATAGATAATTTCTCACGTATTTTTCTTACATAAAGATTGTTCTAGAATTGGACCAAGCCCGGTCTCCCAATATCTATTATGGCCTCAACATAAAATAAGTGCTTCTCAAATTGACGTCCGTACCAACATGGGACGTATCTTTTAGACTATTTTTGTCTAGTTTTTTATTTATAGAGTTTTCTCTGAGTAAAATTTATAAGAATTTATATTACATGGAATGTTTGTTTTATAGACACCTTTATTTATTTTTAAGTCAAAATAAATTGTGAAGTTTACTTTTCATTAATCTATATTTAAGCACCTAAAATAATGGTACTCATTATTATACAAAGAACTTAAGTTAAATTTTTAATTCGAGAATTAAGTAGACTAATGAATCAAACAAACAAACAAACAAACAATAATCTTTATTTCCAAAAAATATAAGATGCATAGAAATTGAAAACCCTTGCTCCCACACTAGGATTCCCTGTGTCGCGGGAACAAGTATCTTCCAGTGGTACATTTTAATCCTTATGCTAAGAATATAAACTATCACATTAAAAATCTTCTATACAAAACAATTTTTTTACTTTTATTAAATACTTAATAACAATAGAAATATAGAATCATATAGATAATTATAATGATGAGAATACTATGAATTTTTGAATGCATACAATATGTCGATTGATGAAAAATACATCTGATATGACCAGTGCTTTATCTATTTCTCTCTGTCTTACTATCTATATTTAAAACTCAAATCTCATTCCCAATTCCGTTAAAAATTAAGCGAAACAAAATTTTATTCACATTTAACTGACAGAATAAATATTTACATTGAAGTATAATGACGCGGAACGTCCCCGCTGTTTTCTTTCATAACCGCTAAAATATCCTGCCAGCCAATTATCACATTTCCACCGTCACATCGCTGGAACTACTATTCATTGCTGCTTCAACATGAACCACGCTTCACAATCCCGATACTAAGCCAGCAATGTATCTGAGTAGAAAGATATCACCACGTTTTTTGGCAGGGACAAGTGGCACGGTACGGGGACGCTATTGAGACGTACAAATGTTTAGCGGAGGATTACTTTCCAATTGAAACGTGCCTACAAAGACGGCCGTGGGTCCCACTTATTTGAGTTTCAATTATCCCCAATCCCTGGACAAATACGGCAAATACTCTGCCCCGGTATGGCGTTAATAACGGTATGCACATTAGTCGATGGCTTTTTTTGCTCGATGTTATTTATAGCGCTGTGTTTTTGGAAATATCGGGTTACTAGGAAGATATTTGTTGCTTGAATGACCTTGTATTTCATAATTATTTTTTAACTAGCTGCGCTCTGCAGTTTCACCCGCGTGGCTCCGCTCCTGTTGGTCTTAGCGTAATGATATAATATAGCTTTCCTACATGAGTCTATCAGCGAAATAATTTTTCAAATCGTACCAGTAGTTCCTCAGATTAACGCGTATAAACGAATTATTTATAGAACGTGTACCTTGATTAATATGATCGAATCGATGTAGTAGATATATATATAAACTTATTGTCCTGATAAAAGTATATTAACCAATGAATAAATTATTGATGTAGGATAATTTTTGCAAATAAAATTATTTATCTATAAAAAATAAACAAAATGCATCAATAATGATAAGTGATTATTTGCGAGTCTGCCACCAATATAGACCCGCCCAAAGAAATCATAAAAAAATGAAAATCATACAATCCATTAAAAACATTATAAAGGAAATGAGTTCCCTTTACAAGAGTGATCCAAGTGAAAGCCTAGTTTCCAAAAGATAGTAAATATTTTAGTGCATTAACATCAATTCGATAGCGGGCCGGATACGTAAGGCTTTGCGCACGTGTACGGAGGTTGATATGGTTTAGGGCCGATTTTTCAATGCTTGGATAAAACTTATTCGTCCAATAAAGTATTACACATTAATATTTAAATGTCACCTAAACTGTCAAATACGAGCAATTAGAATACGTTTTTAAAATGGTAGTTTTATACATTATTCGACGAATAAGTTTTATCCAAGCATTGAAAAATCGGCCCTTAATCGAATATAAATGATTATGGAAAATTAATATTTGTTAATCTGCATGTATGCTAATCCTATCCTACTAATATTATAAATGCGAAAGTTTGTGAGGATGAATGCATGTATACCTACCTATGTACCTATGTTTGTTACTCTTTTACGCAAAAACTACTGAATCGATTACAATGAAATTTAGCACACATATAGGGAGTAACTTGGATTAACACAAAGGATACGTTTTATCCCGGAAATTCCAAATGAACGGGAACTATTCGAGTTTTTCTTTAAAATGCGGACGAAGCCGCAGACAGAAAGCTAGTATAACATAATATTTATAAGGACACATTTTGCCACATCCATTAGGTACCTAAGTGACATTATTACTGACTTAGGTAAGTTTTGTTTGTTAAAGAAAGAAAATAGGTAGGTAGTTATTTGTATAATGTTTTTTTTTCTTTTTCTTAGGTAAAATGGCTTCCTGGTGGATCGGCAGAGCGAGTAGAAAGATAGCCAAACTAGCTTTCTGCCCGTTGCTTTGCCCACATAGTATTAACCTTAGCAAATTAAGACTGAACTTACATACTAAAACCTTCCTCGAAAACCACACTATCTGACTGCTGAAAACAGAATGAAAGTAGTTCAGCAGTTTTTGAGTTTATCGCGACCGTAGATAACTTCCATTTATAATATGTAGAGATAATTATCATATATAATTATAATAATCAAATTGTTTTTTTCCAGGAGCACAGGCTCCAAATTTTCGTATAACAAAATATACTCTTTTATCTTATATATAAAATTCTCGTGTCACAATGTTAGTCTGCATA
>CAJQZN010010350.1:0-18414 GCA_907164685.1 Colias eurytheme | reverse complement strand
TCATAGTTTAGTAAGTTATTGTGAAGAATAAAGCTAATATTGAAAATATTTCATAGATATCGGTAGGGCAAATGTACAAGATGTTGCCCATTTCGAAAAAAGAAAAAATATGTCTTAATTTCTACATGTTATAACGGTTATTAATATTTTAACTAGTAATAAGCAATTAAAGTACAGGGCAACAGGAAATCCTTGTAAAAAATTAAAAAAAAATCGTCAAGAGCACTGAAATAACGATATAAAATATGACCCTACAAAAGTCAAGAGGCACGGGAGGGGAACTCCAACACGGAGTGAAGAGGCTTGTTAATTCTATGAATGTTTTCAAATCAATAATTTATTCCATCAAGTCTGTATCGCATCATCAAAAGATGTGCCTACTCGTATCTTTGTGTTGCGAATTGCGATTTATCGAGTTTACTCGGGCACTTGTGTTATCGCTTGCTACATGATTTATATGTTTAATGGATGTTAGTATGAATAAATAGTTTTAATTTGAATTTGTATTTATCAAATTTTGTGACGACATGTCTAGAAAATACGTCTGTAAGACTTGGCTCTTTCAATTATGGTTAAAAAATGAGGTTATTATAATTAACTAATGTAAGAAGTCTATTCATTTAGAATTTAGGAAATCGCTTGATTAATCTCCGGGAGACAAATAAATTTTGCTTGTTACCGCAAACACAGACCGTTGATATATGTATAGGTAGAGTAATGAACAGATCGGCTCCAAACTCCATTAAAATACACGGTACTCAATAATGATTATAACCTAGTATAAATATTTGGGAAGGAACTCAACAACAGTTGAAAGTGATTAATATTGAAGCCTTTAAGACATTAATGAATTCGCTCAAGTTATAGACGTTGGCTAGATAAATTAACTGTTTAGATATTGCAACTGAAATTCAAACCAGAATTGGAAATTCTCTATTATGATATTGTTATATGCGACGAATACAAATGGCAATAATGAAGAACTATATTGATGAATTCTGTTTCCATTAATGGCTTATAGACCGACGTCCGATTAGTAAACTATGTATAAGTGAGTCGTATATTGTGCGAGTCAAAAGCAAATTTAATAAAGACAAGGGCGGAAAAAGTAAAGTGATTAGGTATAATAGAGCCATTATCCCAAAAGGCGCCCAGCCAATACATTATAGACATGTCTGGGCTATACATCGGGCCGCAGGTGTCCGGTAACTGGTGCATTTACCCTGGACGCTTTACACGTGAATCGTTAACTAAACTACGCCCAGATGAGCGCTATCAAATTCCGTACTCGTTTTGATTGTAGTTAAACAGCTTCCACGTGTTTCGCTTCGAAATATTTACATTGTAAGTAATTTTCGTACGGTGTTTTTGTTGAGGAAGCTTCGTGGGGTGAATTCGTGCTATTTACCCGGTAGGTACCTGTTTAGATTAAAAAATTAAACTGCTTTGAATTGAACATATTATAATAGCTTTTTACAAGTTAAAAAATTATTTAGTAAACCCCCTGTATATTTTAGACCTTTCAGTTTACAGATTATACGATAGTTCTATAAATAATAAAACCTGGTTCTATATAACGAGTTAAATTCACTACCTCGTTCAATTTTTCCTTATTATTCGATCATATAAACGCATTGAAGGTTAATAGGTACACGAAAGAAGACAAAATTGATGTGACATCTTTTAAAATATATTACTAAGGCGGGTATCTCACGAAATGATAAACCGATGTCACTAGTCACTTTTAATAACCACCGCGGCCGTAACTCATCCTTTCCGCGTAATAAACTCTCACTCACGCAAATAAAGGGCGAAAAGGGAAACAATTATAAGGACAAAAGGTATTATTTAGTCAATAAACGGGTGAGATTGTATCAAGGGCTTCTATACAACGAGGTGTTTTATGGTAACAGAATCGACCCTCTACAAATGGAAGTCACGAGATAAAATCCGAACAGATTGTGCAGCGGTTGTAAAATACTTTTATCAGCGTAATATATTTTTTATTTGTTTTGATGTAGGTGCTTAATAATATGAGGGACTTGGTTTGTGATTCTTAAGTGGTTATGGAAATATTTTTTAGATCGATTATTTTGGAGTCGATTATTTTGAAGCCATTATCAACAGGCCGCTTATTTTTCATAAATTTTTATGACATAGGTATCCGTAATAAAGTTGTATTTAATGGTGATTTATAAACAATTACGAAATAAAACAATTAAAATATTATCTAATTACAGAAATTATAACCATTTCTTTTTCATGCCCCAATCTTTAAAAATAATACACGAACTCCTCGTACAGGCTTTTTCATCAGTCACATGAAAACAGAAGATAAATTTTGTGTTTACTGCCCACTAGTAGACGAAAATAGGTTGCGAACCCTTTTATATTAGCCACTTTAAAATATTACCCGTTGACACATTGTTTATCAGCCAACAGCAATCACTTCAAGTCCCGTCGGTCTATCAATACCTTTCAGCGAAATACCATTACGCGCCACCTCGAAAACACGCTAATTAGAATAAAGCAGCGCAAACAAAACGATCTATCAAACAGTCATAACGCTAATAGCTTAGAAACTAAATCGCTATAAAGTCGTCAAGTAAATGAGCGCGGTGGAGGAACTTCAAGACAGGCGCGACCACAAATCATTATAAGTTGCAATTACCGGGCGCCGTAAATACCATCTTATATTAGCTGCATAGTTGGAAAGAGTGCACCGCTACATTTCACGCCGTTATTAAACATTTGATAGCTATTGCTGCTGTATATCATGTGATCTCGTTTGCACTGTGATCAACATGCGCCAGTTTTATGAGAATTGAGAACAGTAAGTCATTTTTGTTGCGCGGATGATTTGAATGATTGACTTGTCTGTTCTGTTTTGTGTCTAATAAAAAAAGTAATACATATTAACAATTTAAATTGAATACATTTCTTATTCTAACATATTCGCCTACAAGTTTTCACACGTATTCGAAAATAAACTCTAAAAGGTTACCCAAATGATAAAAATAAACTTGTACAAATGCAACAGCGAATAGGTCTGATCCCAAAAAGAGAAATGGAACCGAGAGAAAAAATCTATAGTTATTGATTCTTGTTAATGCACACATCTAAACACAATGAACACTTGGTTTTTCTAGACTCTAGAAAAACTATACACAAAGAGCGTGCTCCATTTTCCTCCTACATTATCCCGAAACATTAATTCTGCGTATGGCTGAGGACACAAGGAATAAATTCACTTAATCTAATACAGAGAGCGAGAGACCAAAGTAAATATGGTGCGAAATTAACAAATACCGCTCTTACACGTTTAAGACAATATCAAAGACTAGGTTGCGCTAGTGTGAACACACGTTGGGAATTTACAGGTCTTTTTCTAATGCTTCTTTTGGTGTTGGGAACGGGAGAGTGTTTATTTTTATGGTGCTATGGAGCATCAGAGTTGTAGAAGATTGTGGTTAGTGGACAATATTTACCTACGCGATTTATTGGACAAAATAATAATACTTATGAATAGAAAGTGGATTTGCAACTGTGAATCATGCTGTGTTGGCTTCATTATTGAACTGAAATAAATAATTAGGTACTCGTTGATAAATTTAAAGCTAGAAGCACTATTACTTTAACGAGTTCTACGTAATAAGTAGGTATTCTAAAAATAAATAAAAACTAAAGGTAAAACTAATAAAAACAACTTGTTAAAATATCTCACTTTCCAGACTGTTTGTAAATAATATTGAAACGCCAAGATAATGAAAACTAAAATTGTCCTCAATTTCTTAAAATAGTTGTCACCGTTTGCCTTTCGCATAGAAGAGAACTAACGTAGCAACGAACTTTAATCCCACGCAAGTATAAACAATACCGGGTTGTAGTAAACAGAGCGGATAATGTAAAATTAAATGGTCTTTAATTGCATGGAGTTATTTATACTGTAGATATGTGTGTAGCTATCTCGCTTATCAAAACAATAGGGTTTCTTGAAAATTTCGATGTGGGTTAAACTATTTTGAGATTGTGTTATTTTCTTTACTAGTAATTAAGTAATTTACATATTCGTGTAAAATTGTTCTGTGTACATGTACCTACTCGTATTTAAAACACGTCAATCGTTTGATAACTCAGTTTAGTATTAAACGCTAGAAATTTAAATTTCACATCAATATAGATTAAACGCGCCGAACCAATTGTTCTTATTACAAATGAAATATAGGTATCCTAACCTCCATCTTTAAAACTGGGCACCCACGCTTTTTCAACATAATTATCAATTTCCCCGGTAACATCCTTTCAGTTCCCAAGTTTGTACGAAGCAAGTCAGCACAATGGCAGATCTTGATGGCAAATTACATTCTCATTGCGTATTCTACAATCGTTCAACAGTTCCGTCTAGACTTGTTTCATTAGCCAATCATTTGCCAAACTTCGTTATGTAACCCCGCAATATTCTATGGATGTAGTGCGAATCAATAGGTAGCCAAGCGCAGTTGGTTTAATTAAATATTTCTTGGATTAATTTCTGTTAACTGAGCGTAAGTAGTGTATTTGGAGAATGGAACAATTGGAGTACGTTTATGTTTCATGCGACTTCTCTATTGTATTTAGTTTTGGTGAAGTTAATAAGTTGGCAGGATTGTAAGGCGATATGCTACCAGTGTAAAGGGAGGTTCTGTGAACAGTCTACATGACTGGTAAGTGTGATGGATGATGTCGTTGATTGTTGGAAATATTTCAGTTCCGTGATTCAGGAAAAAAGGACTTAAAAATACAAGCCGTTTGTGATATAAAAATATTCCTATTTTGTTTCGTTGGTTCTTTGCTAATTAGATCCTGACCACGGTGCACTAATTTTCTTCATGTCTAGCGGGTAGATATGAAGAATGAAATAATAATAATGAGCGCAAATACAATATCGCCCCCTTTATTATAACTTATAACTTGTCAGGGCATTTTGTGCAAAATTTCATTACACGTTCAGAGATTTCGGCTTTCGAGTCGCTTCTCTATGTTTAAACGTAGCAAAACTAGGCCTAATTTACCTCTGATATAATAAACCGTTCCAACTAGGTGTTGGTGTTGGCTAGAAGGCGTTGCGACCGCAATATATTGCGGAGACGGGCATCGTCTGAATCTCCCGTGAAATTACTGTCTTGCCGCACGTTCATAAATTGCACTTATGCATTCACATAAATGTATAAACACGGAGACCGCACTGCACCACGTGCGATGCTATCTGTTTAGGTAATGTTTAGTGTGCACTGGCCTAAGGTTGGTCTCTAATTGTGGAACTAGAGGCATGTATGTGTGGATTTCAACAGGTGAAGGTAGGTAGGTGTGGTGAAGAATATTTACTACTTCTATCACCACTATAAACTATATAGATCCGTAAATATTGAGTATATTGGGTGAGAGGGTAAACATTTGATGTGATGGAAGATACCTACTTTGTAGTGATTGAATAAGTAATTCGTTTGTTTTAAAACACAAAATAATGTGGCTCTAAACATTATTTTGTGTTTTAAGTAGTTACTTTGATTATAAGGAATATAAATTGTTCACTGATTAAACTCTAAATTACGCTAAACATTCAACATTTAAATTTAAAATCTTCTTACATAACCTAAGTTTCTAACAAGAAAACAGATTATTTGCTTAACATAAAAGTTACACTTAGTAATAATGTTAAGTAACCCGCACAGAGAGCGATTCTGGGTATTACTTCTGAAATTATACAAACTATTGAAGCAACCCTTTTGAAGAAAACTCAACTTGTCTGCGCATCTTTGCTATAAGTAACTAAAGTTTTTGTTACGTCGACGATTCGACACGATCGACTAATGAATTTTAACAAATAGTCGAAAAGCTCTATGGTTTCTTAAGTCTACATTTTATAATTAATCCAACATTGTTTTAAGATGAAATTTACTTGGAATTGTGCTTGGAATTATTCTAATAATCGTGTTGCAAAAAGGATTTAGTCACATATTGTGGCCTGACCTTGTCTGTTATATTTTTGCCGCGCAAATCACATTACGAACAATACTGTTTTAAAACTAAAATCTATAAATCTGGTTGTTAATCCGTTAATAATAAGAAATATTTCATACTTAGCAATGTAAATATACTTAATCCGAGTTCATAATTTACACTAGGCATGTTTTAATGTTCTATCAAGATGTCTACGAAAGAAAGCAGAAAGTATTACCTGTTTTTATTTATAAAATACATGTAATTTGAAAAGAATAAAGACTGCGCTCGACACAGTGCAATTTTACGGCAATTTGTTGGTCCCAGGTGACTACTCGAAACTGTGCTAACTGGCATTATCCAGTTAAGACTTTACACATTGATGTATAAATTTCTGGAAGTTTTTTTTTAATTGATAATGTGTGCAATGTTTTGAATTTTTAAAAAAAGTTGTAATATTAGCTGATGTAGGTATCTACCTACTGGTATATTTCATCTCATCTATTAAATGTAATACAAAAATTAATAAATAGATACAATTATATACTACATTACGATTGGCTCAAGTAAGTGACGTGAAAATATAAGCCTTGTTATCACTTTAATTATATTAAATAATCAGCATTAAAAACATAGCAACGCGTTAAAACCTTAGACATATCAAAATAAAACTATCATAGGAGCGAAATTAACACATCAACCCATCGCAGCCGTAAAATATCAAAGGTCACATCCAGTAGGTGTATATCAATAGTTTTATGTGTCATTCTGTAAGTACCTTCGGCCGTGTAAACATCGGGGGTTAAGTTTAAGCGTTAACCCTCACGAAACATGTCAACTCAAGTTATTAGGGTCTACGTGACCCTGACACGCTACTTTCGCCATTAACCATCTTATGGCCTTTTTTGAAAATACAAAATAAGATAGGATGAGATATAGCGAGAATAAAATAAGCGAAGGCCCATTTTCGTGTGGCGTAGTTTCACTTTTGGGTAGCGTGGTTAGATTTCGTTATGGTGGACGAATCTTGATGAAGAAAAAACTTTAACAAATTATTTTTGTGTTCATTATTAAACTGAATATTCTTTCATAACGTTACACGTAGTAATAATGTTGAAATGATTCATAAATAATAATTATTTGTGTATTGATGGATCTAGAATTACTTGTTGCTTTTAACTCAAAAGCTATTGTAGTTTTAGATGAAATTTGCTAAACATTTAAGACGTGGAATAATATTTATGCTTTTCTAATACGTTTCACGCAAACAAAGCCGCAGGATGTAGTTAGTAATAGATAATAAGTTATAGATAGAAATAGTTGGTAATCGTATAATATTATAGAGCAGCTGTAAAATATATTCAATGTTAAGTCTTTCATTTGGATTTCGACGTAGGTAAGCCAGGATTTATTTTGCTCTTAGTTTAATTAAGGGCCGATTTTTCAATGCTTGGATAAAACTTATTCGTCGAATAATGTATAAAACGACCATTTTTAAAACGTATTCTAAATGCCCGTATTTGACAGTTTACGTGACATTTTAATATTATCGTGTAATACTTTATTGGACAGATAAGTTTTATCCAAGCATTGAAAAATCGGCCCTTAGTGAAATAACGCGTAAGTTGTATAAAAAATTATAATGGTGTTATTAAAATATCGCCAAGTTCAGAGCACTTTCTAAGCGATACTACTAACGATTGTTTTAATCAAACAACTGAAAAGGCGAAGAATAAGTACCAAATTTTAACATACATTCACAGGGCGTTCTGTACAAAAAAGCTTTTTTGGGTTAAATATATGTACAGTAGGCAATGGTAGTTGCGGTTAATGAGAATGTGTGGATAATTGGCGGTCTGCGACTTATAGCCTCAGTTTGGGACCGTACTTGGTTCGGATATTGTACTTCAGCCTGAAAGGAATATAGACTTTCTATATAGTACCTAATATATTGTGAAGATTCGATGATAAATTGAATGAGGAGTTTTTCTTATATGTGATTTATTGTTAGGCGAATAAGGTATGTGTTGTTTCGAATGTTTAACACGCTATTTCGTCTCGTTTTGGTTTATTGTTGTGCGAATTATATTAACTAGCTGGAATTAATGTAACTTATACATAGTAGAGATTTAGATAATACTAGCTTTCCGCCTGCGGCTTCGCCCGCGTTTTCAAAGAAAAACCCGCATAGTTCCCGTTCCCGTGGGATTTCCGGGATAAAACCTAGCCTATGTTACTCGTGGATAATGTAGCTTTCGAATGGTGAAAGAATTTTTAAAATCGGTCCAGTAGTTTATGAGCCTATTCATTACAATCAAACAAACAAACAAAGTTTTCCTCTTTATAATATTAGTGTAGATTAAGAGACATACTCTCTTGGAAACAAAGTAAAAGAAAGACAGTATTAATGCTACATGATTATTTATACTGTATGTATACATAGTACAAAAATGTTGTATTGAGATTACAATTCATAATAAAACTCAATTGGTTATTAATGTAAAATACTTTAGTATGTAAAATAGAGTAAAACGGTATTCGCCCCGGGCTATAATCAAAAAGCAAAGCGTTAACCCTTAATTTGGCAAAGAATAAAATGTAATAAAATCAATTTTATTTTTATAAAAATTTATTGTAGACATTTATAGGTGTTACAAAAAAAAATGGTAAAAAAAATATAGGAACTTCAGATTTCCTGAAAAACAGTGTATGTCACAGCATACATTGCCAAGTGCCGATATTCATTGTTGATACCGTTTTAGAGACATCAAATCGGCTATGGGATCGTATCTGTACCGCAAACTCCAGTAATCGGTGTACGATGGCATACTAACAACACCCATTATAATATGAATTGCTAAAAAATCTCGCAATTCATCTTCGGTCAAGCCAAGAGAGCGCCCAGTTTTGAATACTGCGTATGAGTTTGTTTGCTCTACGATGTCTACTAAAACGTCAGGGGAAAATAATTTATAGAAATAACTGAGTGAAGTTTCGTTTAATATGTCGGTAAGATCTGAGTCTTCTTCTACAGTCGAAAAACCGTTTTTTTCCACTGATAGTTCAGAGTGAACTTGGTGATTCGTCTAGGTCGTCTAACAGCAGAAACAGTGGGCCGTTGCGATCTGGTATTTCTGGGACGCGACTTGGAGGAAGCCCTTATGCGAGCTGCAACTAAGCCAGTTATGGAGCCACTTGCTGTTGGTTCAGGCGGTGCGGGGGGTTCAGGAAGTGCAGGGGTTGCTGGGAGTGACGGAATGTCACTCAGGATTGGAATTTTTTTACAATTTGGTTCTAGGGACGGGCTTGAATACACGCTTCGAAAAATTGGTGTGAGTCGAACATTCTGGTCGGGGGGGTCTTCATCATCATCTAAAAAATTGAGCCTTTCCATTGAGCTTATCTATAGAAGGTGCAGAAGAAGATGTCGCGAAAAGCGGGGTGCGCACACGTAATTCATCGCTACCGTCAGAGGGTGCATGCTCAGCAGGCACAAGCGCTAAAATTCTACCACCACGAGTTAGAAATTTTTGCTGCCGACAAAGAAAATAAAGCGTGCTATAAAACCAAGTATATAAAAAAAGCATCCTCAAATTGGCAATGTATGCCGTGACATACAAACAAAATGGCGGGTGTTTCGTTACAAACTTGGCAGTGTATGTCACGTCATACATCATGTTAGTGATCAAAATAGAACCATTCAATGTAATAGAAACATCACAATTATTATCACACTTATTCCATTACACAATAAAGCATACATTTTAGTCATTACACCTGTCCTAAACTAAGTAATATTCATAATAATAGAATAAATACCTTGGACAACGCAGTTGACGTCCGCCGGGTAGCAATTTTTTTCAATTTATGTCAAAATAAATGTTGCTACATGTGTGTTTATTTTTTCCACCCAATAACAGTTAGTGTTGCATAGGGAATGCAATCCGGATTACCCGAAATCCGATAAATCCGGATTTTGCTCGAATTTAAATAGGCTTTTAAATCCGGATTTAAAGAATGGAATCCGGATTTTTCGAACATATTAGCACAGTTTTACAATATTCACAGATCTAGACAATATTTATAGGTTCTAATGTTTCTTGCGTTAGACGATAGATGGCACTGTAAGTGCATCCCGTTCCCGCGCAAGCAGTCGAATTTGGCGCGAATCGCGACACGTCGCGAAGCGGGCCTAGAAATAATACGTTTGAATTTAGATCTTATCATATTGCATTACTGTTGACTTTTGTTTACAACAATTTATCGACAATATATTAAATTATTAACCATTCGAAGCGTCGACTGGAACGTATTTCAGCTTACGCAGCTTCGAGTATTCGAGTGAAGACAGGCTAAGTAATGGAGTAGCTTCCATTTATAATGTTTTATTTTAGCTATGCTTAATAAGTATTTTTTTTTTAACTTTGTAGAATCTTGTTTATTGAAGTTATACTTTGTGTGTAAATAGTTGTGATCATGAAAATTTGAATTTTGTTATTACTGATTTTGATAAAAATAAGAACTCTGATGGAAAGACTGTCATCATTACTAAGTAATAAAGAATGAAAAAGCAAAATAGGATTTTGCTTACTGATTTAGAAAATTGAAGCTGTTTCGTTTTAATATGTATAGGTATGATGAAAACTCTGTTTGCAATTTATGTTGTTTCTATTATCTAAGAAAATATTAAATGTTTTGTTATAATGTTTATGTCTGATGGATGTGTCTGCTTTATGTTATTTCTTTACCAAAGTGTAAAAGTTTTTATTTTATTAGAATTTTAGAGTTTGTCTAGTTAATTTCTAGGTATTGAAAAATATAAATACATTTGATTTAACTAAGATTCATGTTTTTTATTGATTTAACATAATAATAAACGTTTCAAACGGAAAAGTCAAATTTTTCATTCAAAATCCGCTAAATCCGGATTCTCCGGATTATTGTATAAATCCGTTTTTCAAAATCCGGATTTTGTAAAGTAAACGGATTTGCATTCCCTAGTGTTGCAACATAAGAATGTTAATTTTCCACACGGAAGATGTAATTATTTTAACAATTTTTTTTTTCAAGTTCATGTATGACGGTACATACAGTGCCAAATTAAGGGTTAAAAGTTAATAAAATCAAAATAATATTAAAATTTAACAAGCTAGCGAACCGAATACCTCATTTACGTTTTTATGAAGTCACTGAAAATGAACAATAATTCTCTGTCTAGACTAAAATAATATATAAAAAGGCAATATTAAATTTACCATAATGATAAACTACACTCGTACGCTTGATAATACATTTTATGAACTTCATTTGCGGTTTTTTGTTTTATGCATATGTATAATGAAATTATACGCTTTCGGGTAATCAAATAATTCGTAGTTTATAAATAATACACATCTTCATACCTTGCTATTTTCCATTCATATTTATTATCACTAGTACCTGCCTAAACGTGAACCTAGCACGATATTTTACATATTGATATTTGATATTTTACAATATCAACACATATGAATAAAGTCGACGAAGTTGGGAAGTGCGAGTTTACAGGTTGCACTTGGACTTTTCATCTTAAATTAGTACCATCTTAGTCATAACATCATTCATATGAAGTTCGCCTTTTTAATTAATCAAATGAAGCTATAGACGAAAACGTTTGGAACTGATCCAGTTTTTCATCCTAAAAAGGTCACCACGGAAGGCGGCACTTGGCGGTTGAAAGCACGGTAGGCAGTCGTATGGTAATCAGTTTCCTTCCTAGCCCAACAGCCATAAATATGGTGCCGGTGTGCCAGAGCTTGAAAAATTGCCCAGCCAAACGGATATGTTGACTTTGAGTATCGCAGTGCTTAGCGCGTTTTGATGCTAAATGAGGGTACTCGGATATTTTTGAAAATGACGGTAGACACGGAAATGTTTTGTTTTTAAGCTTATTATAGTCATGATTTAATGTAAACGTCAATAAGTTAATTTGATAATTATATAACATATTGGAAAGAAAATGTAAAATAATTTAGCCACTTTCACGCAACTGGCGTACAGTTGGAAACTTCAAGAGCCTTAACAAACGCAATAAATCTAAATTCAAAACAATTATTAGACGCATATAAGCAACATTTTGTATGTGACAACTTCATGATTGTTCGAAAGTTAATAAAACAACCCGTGTCGACTCCGCTCCCACCCTTTGTTGGAGCAGTTAACCAATTTCGTAACTTTCAAATGAAAAATTATGACTCCGTGTCAAATTAGTAATTGAACGAAGAATAAATTATACACTGTTTGATTTCCAACGCGATTCGGCTGTGCTGCGGCAATTTTAAATGTAAATACAACAAGCTCAAACGAAACGTATTTAATGATCATACAGTTTAGTTGTAGGTATTATAATATGATTGGTGTTTATTGAAGTACTGCGTATATGTGGTTTTGCACGCACTCGATTTCAGATTTTGTTAATTAAATTAAAACAAAGTTCTACCTATAAAATTATATGGCTCGAGTTTAAAAGCATGTCTATTAATTATTTTGTATTATCCCTATAATCTTTGATGGAGATATGCAAACTTTTATTATCCTTCTGAGATACGATTGCAAGTATTAGTCGTTGGTTTTTACAACTTCAACTGTTAGGCACTTTTGAAGAGTAAAGTTTCGTCGGTTAGTGCACTCCTCTCTCGGGAGTGATTTTATAACGATTGTATGAAAATTTAAAATTATTTTTATCAGTCTGTTTAATGTGTATTGCTGTTGGAATTAGTTGTAGATAACGAAGCTTGAATGTATATAATATGAAATATTTACTTTTTAACTGTAATGTGGGACACAAAGTATTCGCACAGATATGTGATCTATGAGTGTTTTTATAAGAATAAATGAATTCGTTTGCTATTAAAAGACTATAGGTATTTTGATTTATCTCATGATTAGTGATTAAACTGTATGATTGCGTTAAGCTGTAATATACAGAGGAATACAAAACATAAACACAGAAACTCTTATTTTTCAGTAGAATATTCAGTTGGTAAGTGCGTACCGGCCATTTCGATTGCATATTAATGCTACTAGCCCTTTATATATCCAAACTAGACGTCAATAGTTAATCGGATTTAAGTGAAACGAGTTTTATTGGCAATCGCAATGATCGGACGATTTCCGTATTTTATTGAATTAATCTCAAATTGTTAGAATTTGTAAATAGTTGCATATTTTTTAATCTCAAGGTAATGTATAATAAAAGACGCATTATATAAACACAAATAAACTGGTCAAACATATTTTTAGCGCTACATTTTCGTACTATGACAAACTGAAAAACATTCTGGTATCTGATTTTAAAGTTATAGTAACCAATCACAGTGCCAAAAAACTTCTAAAAAGTTAATCTTTATAATGAAGTACAATGTCCATTACGTATCTATCGTCTAAACGTGAATATTCAATTAGCGCATGCACTAATGCACTGCACAGAGTAATCGATAGCTAGTAAAAATGTCGCTGTCCTGATTCCCAATTAGGCTTGACATTGATTCCGTCTGCAGCGCTTTAAGCACTGAAATAGCTGTGATCGATTAAACCCAATTCGGATGCAAACTTGATGGGATTGGATTGTGATTCCTTGTTGGTTGTGCGTTTATTTGCAGCGCTGTTTGCTATGTTTGTGTGGATTAACGGTTTGTCGCTGATTGAATTGTAGACTTCTTGAAGTGTGGGTGTGGAACTGGTTATTATGATGTTTATAATTATGTTTTAAATAAATATTTTAAAATAGTGTACGGCTTTATATAGACAATAATCAATCCGCAAACTAAGTTCTATAGACACTTTAATTTTACCAAATATTATTTTATATACCTTTTGATTTAAATCTTCTTAACATCAAATGATGCCCAAATAGTGTATGCTCTTTGGACAACATTCACTTCAAGCAAAATAAATAAACAAAAAGGACTATTTTTGCATACCTACACGAGTTACTTATTTACATAGGGGCGTTACAACTGACCCTATATAATGGTGAATTTTTTATTTAAAGACATTATCGAGGGTCCATCTATAGCCAAAGGCACGGTGAAATACAACGTAGGTTAAAAAATCTTCGCAAAGGTAAATTGGGATCGGCAGAGGAAATGCCCCGGGCACCTGAAGGAGACAGAAAATCAGTGAAATCCTAAACTGTATAGAGATTTTTTCAATTTTAAGGACGGCCACTAGCCACAGGCTTACTTGGTGAGTACGAAATTCTATGATAGATTTTGTTCCAAAAACGATAAACGTAGAGTACGTACGATACATTCAGGCGGTACTATCGTGAATATTTCGGCAAGAAAATTTGTAGAAGTGAACCAAACGAATTTAACTGATACAAAATGTTGGTATCAAATATTTATAATTATACCTCAATTTTTTTTAATTATGTTTTTATGGTACCTATTTAGTTATTAATTTACTTAAACATTCATTATTGTTTCGATTAATATTATAGTATCTAGTTGTAGTAAATTTGTATTCAAGTAGTTTTCTAAACTGATTTTTAACTCCAGATGTAATATTTATACACAACATTTGATAAAACTAATTCTTTTACTTATAAAAATCAGTTGGCGTGTCCAACGTTTGCGTTATTTCATTAAAACGATGCATAAAAAAGCACGATAAGAATATAGTGTGAAAAATGCTTTAGTTTTATACGTGTTTTCATTAAAGTCGTCTAGATTAAAAGATACGATTTTGTTTGAAATGAATATTCATGGCTCGAGCTATTTTTATAAGAAAAAATATAAATTTATTCGATTAACGGTGGATGTCTTTTAAGGCTTCTATCTTACTTGTAATCTTATTTAAATTTACTTTTTATACAAGAATTTGTATATTTTAGTAGAATTTTAATCTGAGCAAAAGTAGGTTGTATTTATAATGATTTATAAACATCAACAAGATAAATTTAAAAAGTTATGTTTCATGAATTTGTGAAAAGAAATCGTAAAAATCCCTCTGCGAAAATTAATGGACTAGACTATCATAAAATAATATGTAGGTACCTATGTAATACACGTTAGAATTTTTTATATTCAGTCTATTATTAATATTACCATTGTCAGCTCTTCATTGTTAAATATAAACAATAATGTCGTAGATAGGATTTTTAAAGAAAGCATTTTTTATTTTCAATATTTTATTATTCTCGCCATTTCGAATGCCTGAAAACGAGCTTGGTCAAGCGCACGCAAATATTAGATGCCCTACCTTAACCCTAATTCATTAATTATTATAAGGCGTTGGCGTAACGAATACTTGCAAATAGACTAAAATATCCTGCGAATTTCACACACCACAAATGTAGATAGAAATAAAATAAACTCGAATGGCATCAGCGAAAGCTTCTTAGTGAATTCCTGTAACTTCGTGGCCCATTACGCCCGCTTTGATATCGTCATTGTATACCGAAACTTGTAAACATTATCCGAAAATTCTTTGTGATATGCGAGAGGATGTAATTCAATATACATAAGTAGATGAATGGGATGTGACGGCGTGTCGCGTCTTATGTTATGTTTGTTGGATTACGTTCGAAGGTTTTGGTGAACGAGTGTAGGTAATGTTTTGCGGTAGGCGGGAGTTTTTAAGTCTGGCAAATTGGTTTGTGTGAATGGACTTTTGAGCTTGGCTTGTTATATACTACTAAAATATATATTAAATCTTGTTCTATTGTGCTAGAGTTTGTAATTATTAATATAGAATGTTTTAATCACGTAACTTGATCCCGTTTAAAATTAACAGTATTGATTCATATCGAAGTTGAATTGGTGACAAATCACACCAGTATTTATTGTCCATACGGCTACAAATGTAATATTATATGTATAAAAAGATACGATAGACTTTAAATAATGTCGGATCCTTATATCAAAAGTTACGTTCTCAGTTCCAACATTATACACAATATTGTAAATTTAGCAACATATATTTATAATCCTTTATTACGCCAGCGCTGAAATCCACCTCATTCTCAGCTGTCCAGTTAACTAAAATGACTGGAATCGCGCAAAAATATGTAGCGCTAACTTGTACAATCTTGAAATATCTTCCCGGAGCGAAAACTAGCGGAGTAGTTTCAATGAAGTTAAAAATATCATCCATGAATTTCCAAAGCAAAATACTGTTTTAATAAAGATCGTAGGTCCCGTGCAAAATTCAGGGATGTTGAAATAGCGGCACCAATTTACTGTGCCACCTAAAACGGGCCCGGTCGGTCGATATTTTAGTTGTGGCCGCGTTACAATATAAAACGACCTTTGGATAATATTAGAGTGATAAATAATAGAGTGCCTTCGTTAATACAGATATCGGAAAGGTTACAATGCTTATTTCTGCAATCTTAAAATGGCTCTATTATATATTTTTTCGTTCCAATTAACGCTAGCATGACAAAACATGATGTTAGTGAACTTAGCAGATCATTTTTAGCAGATCAAAAAAAAAATGTGAGTTCTTATCGCGTGCAGTTGAGTTCTACAGTTCCTGATACTTTTTAGAAATAGTTCTGGCGTTTTTACCTTAAAAAACGACATTGAAAAAACCCGACCTGGACTCGGCTTAACGTGATGCTAAGACGTAATGCTACGACGTGATGCTATGACGTGATGCTACGACGTGATGCTACGGCGTGATGCTACGGCGTGATGCTACGCTGTGATGCTACGGCGTAATGCTACGGCGTAATGCTACGGCATGTGTTACGGCGTGATGCTACGGCGTGATGCTACGGCGTGATGCTACGGTGTGATGCTACGGCATGATGCTACGGCATGATGCTACTGCGTGATGCTACGGCATGATGCTACGGCGTGATACTACGGCGTGATGCTACGGCATGATGCTACGGCGTGATGCTACGGCGTGATGCTACGGCGTAATGCTACGGCGCGATGCTACGGCATGATGCTACGGCATGATGCTACGGCATAAAGCTACGGCATGATGCTACGGCATGATGCTACGGCATGATACTACGGCGTGATGCTACGGCGTGATGCTACGGCATGATGCTACGGCATGATGCTACGGCATGATGCTACGGCATGATGCTACGGCATGGTGCTACGGCGTGATAAAATATGAACTTTTAGTTCAACTGCACGCGATAAGAACTCACATTTTTTTTTTTGATCTGCTAAAAATGATCTGCTAAGTTCACTAACATTAACCATGACGTATAGTAAAAGCGAAAATTAATTTGTGTGCCTTGATTCGGTAGAGCATGTAAAGTATACCACTCTCCTCGTAATTTCTCATCATTGACACAACTATTAGTATATCTTGAAGAAATAAATGAAAATGAAATTGTTATTTTTACCATCTCTATAAATTTACGTATCTATTTCTGTCTAAACACAAATTGTATCTATTTATATCAAATCCATTGTCATCTATTTTCGGCTCAAATCCATACCTTTTTGACCTGGAGCGTGCGTTTAATAAGCTCTATTCTATAATTGTTGTCTTTGTTGTGTAACAATGACAATTTAAACTTAAATTACCTTCTGCCCTGATTGCCTGGATGAGATCACTACTAAGTGATAAGGCAGCCAAATACACTAAATTGTTTATTGCTTTTATTTTTGTACCTAAGACCGTTTAGTTGTATTAAAGAGTCAATAAATTAAATATAGGCTCTTTTAGGTGTTTTGTTTAGATTCTACGATACTAGATTGAGCCATCCCGTGCTATCTATTTGCGTTAATCGGTGCTAACTGGCACGTAGCGGTTGGCCGCTGTCTGCAAGTTGGATTGACGTGCAATTTGCGTTCGTATTATGTTGTTATTAGCTTTGAATTCCTTTGACACGTGAACGCGTCTTGACGTGTGATCTTGAGTTACACTTGCTTTAAATTGACGAGGACTCTTTATAAAGTGTAATTGTTACTGGCTGTGTAGCATTTTAAGGAAATAATATCTAGTAGTCTGGAAAAAAAAATTGTTCTGTTCTTTGAAAATTTATTTAAACTTCTTTACAGAACTACTACGAATTTGATAAACCATAGGTACTCTGCAACGGGGCTCGAAAATTCATCCACATAGTGGCCGAAAAATTGAATACCAATTTAGTTCGATTTTCCAAAGTGAATATACAAAACTGGTGAAGTTATTCGGTTTTTTTGCAATTTATAAAAAATTGTGTGTGTTACGCTTTCGTTCAAATGAAAATCTCACGATTGAAAGTATTTATGTGCGAGTATTTAGTTCTTGGAGCTGCAATATCCGCGTCATATAATATTTATCTTATAAAGCGTTGCCACTACTACGTTAAAAACTATATTAATGAGGCGATTATTTTAGTATTTTTATATTTTAATAACGTTTAAACAGAAGAAAGTTCAAAATGTAAGTAATGATCTCTAGATCTTATTAATTTAAACTTCACTTAGATTTTCAGTT
>CAJQZN010010349.1:0-12046 GCA_907164685.1 Colias eurytheme | reverse complement strand
CCGGGGGCGATGGGGTCGTCACATCCCTACGCCTTATTATTATTATTTATTACTATATACATAGTATTCTTTAAATTTTATAGTTTGTACAATTTAATAATAGAAATCTGTTTGCAATTTGTTTGAATGATTCCAAATTGCGCTAATAATTTTTTGTTCATGTACACAGCATCACGTTGAAGTATGCTTCATACTAATCCCTTTTTCAAGTATCTCTAACCATTTGTTTAATTCGACATTAAGTATATGCTACAGAAGATCACAGATTGACATACATACTTATATAGATTTTATATTTATCATTACGTTTTCAAGTAGGTATTAATGCACTAGTGTTGGGTTGCCTGGTAGATATCGCTACCTAGCGATAAGGCCGCCCTTTGCTGTTTCTGTTGTCTTTGTTATATGTATTTATGAATTTTCAATGCAATAAAGTATAATAAATAAATAAATCATTGCATAGTGATATGGCCGCCCTTTGTGCTTTTGTTTATTGTATATTGTTATTTTATGTACCTGGTTTATTGCACAATAAAGTGTTAAATAAATAAACAATAAATAAAATAAATAGTGTACTCACTCGGATATCACTGCCGCCGTATTTATTGCTCTTGTAGGTGGCAGGTCCGCCGCCTTGCAGGAAGTCGGGCACCGGTTGTTCCGCTTGCCGCAGAATCTTCGATAGATCTGCTACTAGCGCCGCGTCCTGTGTGCACGCGAGTATTATTCAATTGATGAAGTGAACTTCTTTATTGGGGTTGGAAAAAAATTAGTGTAACATTTTTCCGTTACGCGCCATTTTGTTTCTATCCCTACCACGCGTGATTGACGTATTTTTGTAAAGTTGCATACAGTAAATTATATTTTGAAAAATAAGGTCATAAAGAAGTTTGACTTCTTACGTGTGTACACTAGTACACGCACACATTTTTTATTTTTAAGCTATTGTAAAGCTTCTATCGCGGTCCTTGAGCGTGGGGACCGAATCCAGAAATTCCGTAACGAAAAACCTCACGCTCCCCACTCCGACGGGCGCGGAGGTGTGGCTTGAAGGCATAGCATGCAATAGCTTTAACGCGGCAGTCCCCGAGTGCCACACGTATTTTTTGACGTGACAACGTCTTATAATTCGATAGAGCCGGCTGCACGCATGAAAAAACATGACTCGTGCGGCGTTACCTCGCTCTGAGGCGTTCCATGTAAGGCTTGAAGTGCAAGCGAGAGCGCGGAACGAGCGACAAAGAAGCACAATCGGACGTTGTCACGTTCAACTATCGTCAGTAAACCGACTTTACAGACAAAAAATTTTTAATGCAATATTTACGATCGCCTTACACACAAGACATATCGTTGTCGAAACTAATATTATAAAGGGCAAGATAGATTAGTTTTTTTTTTAGTTCTTCACTTCTTTCATTATTAAATCATGTAGGTACAAAAAAATGTCGCTACAAAGCCTCATATTCATATTTCATTAACGATAATGAATTTTACTGGCAATAAAATATAACAAAATACATTTTCCAAAGATACCTTATTCACTTGAGGCTACACAAAAATGTGTTTTGTTCTAAAATATATTTGTATGTACAAGAAATATGTTCACATTTCATTTTATATTCAATACATGTTGATTAATAATCTATCTGTAATTCTATTGACCTAATTACAGTAAAAGTTCCTTATTCGCGCTTCCTTCATTCGCGGGTGGAAAAAATGCGACCTAATTTCTATATTCGCGGCCCAAAATTCTTTATTCCCGGATCAAATCGGTACATCGGTACATACATATATTTATTTACCTAAATAAAAATCAATTGTTATCCTTAAAAAACGCCTGAACTACAACTACGAATTTATAATTTCGACTAAAAAACGAGTAAAAAGTGCTAAGCCATTGCCTAAGCCTGAAGATAATACCTAATTAAATGGTAATTAATAAATATGTATGGTCAAAAACTTCAATAAAACTGATTTCTTTATGTATTTGCTTCCTTATTTCGTCACCTAAGAACGTATCCCCTATAACCCCATACAAATTACCATTCCATATTCACGGTTTCTCTATTCGCAGCACATTTACGGAACCTATTGCCCGCGAATAAAGAACTTTTACTGTATGTAAAGAATATAAATTTATAAAGAATAGAAAAAAATCGATCACGAGGCGGGACTCGAAGCCGCATCCTTTCGCGCCATTCCGGGGCGGATGCCGTGATCGATTTTTTTTTTTCTATTCTTTATAAATTTATATTTATAAAGCATTTGAATGCCATAAAACAATAAATATCAATTTCAACATAATATGTAAAGAATAATTTACCTTCTCGTCATCAAAGAATGATACAGCCTTGCCTCGGTTCCCAACACGTCCCGTACGACCAATGCGATGCACGTACTCATCTATGCTTTTTGGTAGGTCATAGTTTACAACTATATCCACGTTCTTAATATCTATTGGGGATAAACGGAAACTATTTAGGGCCAATTTTTCAATCCCTGGTTAAAACTTATCTGTCCAATAAAGTATTACAAGATAATATTAAAATGTCACCTGTAAACTGTCAATCACGGGCAATAAGACAGTGCGCGCACGAGCAACTTTGTCTCCGCAACTATTTTGTCTCTCCACCTATGAGCTAGTATGAAAGTGCGCGCACGTAGCGACGCAACTCCCCATACAAACTGATGGGAGAGACAAAATAGTTGCGGAGACAAAGTTGCTCGTGCGCGCTAGCTCTTAGAATACATTTTGAAATGGTAGTTTTTTACGTTATTCGATGAATAAGTTTTAAGCAAGGATTGAAAAATAATAATGAGACAAAGTGTGGTATTAACTATGTGCAGTTTTTATTATATATTCTTATTTCACATAGAAGTATGCGCATATGAGCAAATTTTTTTATGATAATTAATACCTTATCTGGTGTTTTACAAGTAAATATGGACTGGAATAAAAAAATGTTGTGTGGTTTTATGAAACCACGGTAAAAGTGAAACTGTTCGAATGGTTCCGAACACTGCTTTGTGGAGCGCATGTCGCGTGACGGTCGGCTGCCGAGTAGGTACACACGAGAGGTATACCTACTCGGCAGCCGCGATACACGCGACATGCGCTTCACAGACCAAAAAGTTTGAGACGATGTAATAAAAGTTTCACTTTAAAAGGAACAAAACATTTGTCAATACTACTTTCAAGTTATCAAGATAATTTCAAAATCACCAATGTTTTTCCCATAAGTCTACGCAAAAAGCAGAGTTCTTCATAACATATATTATATCTCGACATATTTTCATTTGCCATCTATAAATTACTAGATTTCCGCCCGCGGCTTCGCCCGCGTTTTCAAATAAAACCCGCATAGTTCCCGTTCCCGTGGGATTTACGGGATAAAACCTATCCTATGTGTTAATCCAAGTTACCCTCTATATGTGTGCTAAATTTCACTGTAATCGGTTTAGTAGTATTTGCGTGAAAGAGTAACAAACATCCATACATCCATGCTTACAAAGTTTCGCATTTATAATATTAGTATAGACTAGCGGTCCGCCCCGGCTTCGCCCGTGGTACATAATTACATTTTCTCTACATAAGAACCATCCTCGTACTTCAAGGAATATAATAAAAAAAGAATTATCGAAATCGGTTCAGCCGTTCTCGAGTTATGCGCTTACCAACACATTTTGCGATTCATTTTTATATATAAGAAGATATATAAGATAAGATTATAACTTTACCCAATCCCCTAGCAGCAACAGCGGTAGCCACCAATATACAATGGCGGCCGCTCTTAAAGTTGTACAGCGCCTCTTCCCGCTCCTTTTGCATGCGATCACCGTGGATCGATGACGTCAGCATCTGTTGTTCCGACATTAGTGACGCAATGAAGTCCGCCGTGCGTTTCGTTTCCACAAACACTAGTATACGCTTGCCATCTGAAAGTAACGTGTGGTTTTAATATATTGTTTACTAGCTTTTCGCCCGCGGCTTCGCCCGCTTTGTCTAAAACCTAATAAATTATATATTAAAACCTTCCTCTTGAATCACTATATCTATTACAAAAAACCGCATCAAAATCCGTTGCGTAGTTTTAAATATTTAAGCTTACATAGGGACATAGGGACAGAAAAAGCGGCTTTGTTTTATACTATGTAGTGATTGTAAACTTCGTGAATAGGTAAGATTATTTAATGGAAAAATTTAAATTAAAATAGAGCGTGTGTGCCGAGAACACGTGTCAGAAGTGAAACTTTTTTTTTGGTAAGATTCAAAGATACCAAAATCGTCGTCTTACTCCATGACGTGACGTCATGACACGAATTTAACTCATATTGAAACAATTCTACGAGTCACACATTCAAATCTTAACACCTAAATCAAACTATCCATGTGTATACAGAAACCAATCCATACTACAATAAATGACTAATCTTACCATTATCTTCCACGAGTTTCTTGAGCATAGTCTGTTTCTCGTATTTAGCAACTTGATGGAATATCTGTTCGACATCTGTACTAGCACCGCCGACTACACCGACCGCCACGAACAGGTAATTGTTGAGGAAACGCCCCGCCAAGTGTTGTATGTCTTCCGGGAATGTCGCCGAGAACATGAGCGTTTGGCGTTTATCCTGAAAATATATGTTACTATAAATATACAGGGTGACTGGTAAGACGTCAGACGCATTTTGACAGGAGCTTCTTCTCATGAAACTGAACAACTTTTGTTCTACAACTTTGCTGAATTCATAGAAAAAAATTTGGACTTTGTATGGAAATCGGTCAGCTGATTAGCGAAGTTTCCTTACAAAGTCCAATTTTTTTTTACGAATTCAGCAAAGTTGTAGAACAAAAGTTGTTCAGTTTCATGAGTAGAAGCTCCTGTCTATATTCGTCTGTCGTCTTACCTTTCACCTAGTATAAAAGACTAAATGGGCAAATTATGTGTATGTGATGCCTTTATTGAGATAAGATCAAACATACATATCATGTTTATGTAAGTTGTGATTATTTTCATAAACATTTTAAAATGTTTGCCACACTATTTTGATATCAAGATAACTTAGAAGGTAGGAAAAGGATAACAATATACATTTTTGCAACATAATAAATAATAATTAACATGACAATTTCTATATTTACGACATAACCAAATAATTTTCAAAAATATAACACAGCCTATACTCACGCTAGGCACCATAGTGGCATGATCCATCATTTTCTCCACGGACGGAATGAAACCCATATCGAGCATACGATCCGCTTCATCGAGTACCACGAAACGAACGCTCTCAAAAGAGATGCGGTTGCGATCGACAAAGTCGTGCAAACGGCCCGGCGTCGCTACTAGGATGTGACAGCCTTTCTGTTGTGGCAAGAAATGGGGAAAAGGTTAAATTCATACCAAAATTAAGCATACTGCATCTAATATATCGTTTATTAAATAATAATGTTTTTAATATTGAGGATTGACGACTTGATAACATAGTAGTTCATGACCTATGTATTAGAAGGTTTGGATAAGATACTACTGAAAAATAATAAAAAAGAACATGTGTTTTCAGTATAGAGCCGTACAGCTAATTTTGTACATCAAATTTTTCCATATTAATATATAAAAATATTTAAACTTACACACATACACAGATTATAAAGATCGAATATAAATTTGACATCTCTAAGTCACGAAAAATAACCAAATAAATACTTACAGAGATTTGGTCACCTTGATGGCGGACTGCTGTACCACCATATGCGACGGCTACTTTTATAATGGACCCATACGAGAACTTTCTAGCTTCATTGAATATTTGCAGTGTAAGTTCTCTTGTTGGCGATACTATTATAACCTGCACAGAAGAATAACAATTAGTTCATCATTATAAAATTTTAACAAAAATTGTTGTGTAAAGTTTTATAGAAAAACTTACAACTCAGTATTAATTAAGCAGTTCAAAATAATATATTTAAAAAATTCAGGTTTTATTACCTGTGGTTGAGCGCATCTGTCTTCTCCAACAACTAATTCACGATTATCTTGTAGCAATGTGTTAATAATGGGAAGCAGGAAAGCAGCCTGAAAAACAAAACATAAACGAATTATTTTAGTCTTCAAAAATTGAATCTTTCATTATATGAATATAAAATGTGTATATTACCGTTTTTCCAGACCCAGTTTGAGCACATCCCATCAAATCTCTGCCATCCATGATGATGGGAATGGCGTGCTTTTGAATCGGCGTCGGCTTTCTGTATCCCGACTTGAGGATATTGTCTAATACATATTTCCTCAAGTTGGCAGTCTCAAAGCTATCAATAGGCCTTGGAGGATTTTCACCAGTTACCTATGTATCAAACAAGCACATTAATTTATGAATTGCAGTCATTTTTAGTATACATAAAATGAATCAATCAAGGAAACGCAAAAAATAAAAATTTATTCAATATCAATCAACCGTAATGTCAATCGATCATAACACAAAGTATAGGAATACACATTGATATGATCTTTAAAATTGAAGGATGTTTCTTTTTATTTGAATTGGTGTTAAATACTTCAAATTTGTTTAGCAAGTTGACAGTACCTTAACGGCAATACAGTCGAACTTGTCAAAGTTGATGCCCGAGCTGATGGTGCTGCCAAAGATCTCCTGCTCGTTCTCCGTTGGCTCCGGGGGCACGTAAGTCACGGGCGCTTTCTTCTCCTCGTCACCTTCGGGTGCTTCGTCCCCACTACCCCGGCCACCACCTCGGCCTCCGCCCCCGCGGCCTCTGCCCCGACCGCGCCCGCGCTCACCGCGTTCCTCGCGATCCCCTCTATCCCGATCGCCTCTATCGTTGTAATCGCCTATTTTACAAAAAAAAAAAGCTTAATTCTATTTATCTACCCTTATTTTATTGAAGGTTCGCTAAGAATTCTGTTAACATATACCTATGGCTGTTTGTATACTTACATAATATGTTTTAGAATTGTACTTGTTACGAAAATTTATGTATTTTTTTGGTCTTGTTAAAGAATTGCTTCTATTTCTGTTTGAGTTAAGACAAAATATTTTTTTAAGAATATCTTTAAGTTTTAAATATTGAAAATTTGTTACTTAAATAACACTAAATTCATGTAGTTATGATTCTCTGAATGTCATCAAATATCACTTTGCAATCAAAAGTTGTAATTTGAACACAGATAATATTTCAATTCATTATTGTTTTTAAAGCAGCAAATGTTTACATGAAGATTTATTGTTAGCTGCCCTGTCTTTGCACGGGCACTTATAAAAAAAGAATATTATGTACATACATTGTATAATTCTGATATATATGTATTGTATATTATATGTTCATTGAGTGACACACATTTGAAAATCACTACTACATAGTATAAAACAAAGTCGCTTTCTCTGTCCCTTTGTATGCTTAAATCTTTAAAACTACGCAACGAATTTTGATGCGGTGTGTTTTAATAGATAGAGTGATTCAAGAGGAAGGTTTTAGTATATAATTTATCATGTTTTAGACAAAGCGGGCGAAGCCGCGGGCGGAAAGCTAGTTTAAAATAAAAATTAACGAAGACAAGCGCGACGATTGACGCGTTCTGAACATGAATTGGTTAAACATAACACTATAGACATACTGTTATTATCTACTTGAATCAATAATTATATGTAAGTATAGGTAGTGAAAGTAATTTTTTTTAGTTAAAAGTTAATCCTGCCAGAAGGATTTTCATACAAGTAAAAAGACCAAAGCAGTAATTTTTTCCCATTAAAGCAGTATACATGAAACAATGTAAATGTACTTTCTAAATATATACAAATAATAATTGTAAAATGTAAATTGATGTTTCCTTTTTTATACAATAGAATGTAAAAAAACGCAACCATTTTTGGTAACAAAAAGTTGAACCTAAGACCTTTTTCTGTATTTGTTTATAAAAAAAGCTCTTTAAACAAAACATGTGCAGTGCCATAAATTCTAAACAAACTAAACACTCACATAAGAGTAATTTATGGACCCTGTCATCTTGAAACACTTCAAAACACATTATAATTTTCTACATTGCAATGAATGTTAATTTGAAACCATTTATATTGAAAGTGCTTCAAATATTACAATACAAAACACAAGGACTTTATATACATAATTTTGTATTATTAATTATAAAGTACAAGCATTATGTTATAATAGAAATAAAACTAATACGTAAAACATTATAACAAGCATATTGGCAATGGCTAGAATTCTTTTAAAGATATTGCTTGAGTAAGTACTTCTAGTAACTTATAAAAATAAGAAATATAATAAGTGCTCATTTAAATAAGTTATAAGGTCAAACTCTAAAAAAAAAATTATTATTTATAACGAAATCTCATTATAATTTAGAATGGTTCAGTGAAAGCGCACATATTGATTAACACTAAAGAGCTGTAAAGCATCTCTACTACCAAGAAATGAGTCCATATTTAGACTGTATCTGCATTATTGTTTATGTTATCTTATCATGTTACAAAAGACTTGATTGAAATGTATGAGGTTGCAAAATCAACTTCATTATGTTCATGTGGTATTGCGGCACAGGCCATCTCTCCTCCTCTCTTTGTGCGTATAATAACTATGGATATTCAATTAACATTGCACTCACTATTTGCCTTGCATTTGCAATAAGAGGGTTGACTTAGTGGCAAACCAAAGGGCAAGAATATGTAAATGTGCGACATACAAAGTGTAAAACAAAATCGCTTCCCACCATCTACCCTTAAAATAATGCAACCAAGTCAAAATCTTTTTATTTCTTTTTTAATTAAATATGTAGTGGTTCAATATCTGAAGGTTCAATCCATACTAATATTATAAATGCGAAAGTAACTCTGTCTGTCTGTCTGTTACTCAATCACGCCTTAACTACTGAACCAATTTGCATGAAATTTGATATAGAGATATTTTGATACCCGAGAAAGGACATAGGCTACTTTTTATTGCGAAAAATGTACCACGGGCGAAGCCGGGGCGGACCGCTAGTTTTTTATATTTTAAACAAAGCTGGTGAAGCCGCTGCTGGAAAGCTAGTTATAAAAAGACTCACCATTGGATTCATAGTCTCCCCGTTCCCTGAAGCCCCCCCGACCTCCGCGTCCCCCGCGCCCTCTGCCGCCACCTCGGCCTCCACGGCCTCGTCGCTCACCAAACCCATTTTTGTCGAAATCTTTAAAAAATAATTAAAGTGAAACTTTTACTACATCGTCTCAAACTTTTTGTTCTGTGTAGCGCATGTCGGTCGGCTGCCGAGTAGGTATAGAGCAGTGTTCGGAACCGTATGATAATTATCGTACAAATACGATAATTTTGTGCCTAAGTTTCACTTTTACCGTGGTTTCATAAAACCACACATTTTTTTTCTTATAGTATTCATTTTACATGTTTAGTAATGCTATTATATTGAGAGAGAAGCTAATTAATCATTTTTATATAAAATATGAATTTGGGACGTTTTAATCCATAATAACTCAGCGATATGTTTTCTTGCAATTGTAACGAAGAACAAACGCATAACTTTCAATATAAGCTTGTCATGTATTCGTAAGAATAAAATAGTAAGCAAAGTTCATAATTTAAATTAAAATAAACTGATATAACATAGTGTAGTAACTAATAATTTATGTAGGTAATAAATTGATTATAATAAATTTGTTATCAAATATATATTATGTTATAATTTAAAATAATATTATTATCAAGATATTTTTTAGTCTATGAATTTACCATTTACTTCATCTTCTATGAATGATGTAAAACCTCTTCCCTGCGACAAGCTGTGACCTTCGTCAACATCATCATAAGACTTTGTGTATTGTCTTGTTGGTGGAGGCGGCACAACCTAGTAAAATTAAGATAATGTGTTTATTTGCAAACATAAGTTTGATAATATGACTTTAACTTGCACAAGTCCAATAAGATTTTTTATTTAATGACATATCGTAAAATTAATGAATATATATTACTTACAACATCACAAGCATCGTCCCATTCATCATCCATGATCTGAAACTAAAACAATTTGTTAAAGATTAAAAATTGGAGGTAGGAAGGTCCTTTGTGCACATTCAACATTTTACTCTACCCACAAATTTGAAATTATTCTAATTATTAAGCTTTACCTATTTAATTTAAAAAATAGCATATGAACACATATGTATGGTAACCAATAAAATATATTTTTGCATTATTTTATCAGAATTACAAATTGTTTAATGGTAGGTAGGTACCGGCTTTGGAAGCCACACGTGCGGAAGACAAAAAAATCATTTTGAATAGGTTCAATCCTATCAATCATGCCGTAACATTGTTCTATCCTTACCTTAAATTTGAAATTATTTGCCTAAAACTAAAAAAAACTGCAACAATTTCCTGAGAAAAGGAGAATGGCGACGATAAGTAAAATTACTGCTTTTTGGCAGTTGGCGCGAGCGTTGCAAATGAAATTGTGGACAAAGAGCAAAGACATGACACTTTGCTATTGTTTTTTATGTAAACTATAATTGTATCAAATACAAGTCTTTTGGACATTAAGCTATTATGCATTATTATTTTATAAATAGCATGATTTTAAATTTTACCATAAAAATATTATTTATTATTAACATTTACATTGGATTTTACGTGCCTTGTTTTAAATTCAAACTACAAACTGAAGATACATACTATTCGAATTAATCTTCCGATAGAATTACATTAATAAATAAATAAATAAAACCTAAAGCAGTTACTTTTAAGATAACATTTATTTTTAAAGTTATAAAATACAATAATTTTAATTTATCAATTAAAAAACGACAGTATACAGTATCGATTTATCGATTTAATCGTTTATCTAAGTTTTTGACTACAACCCTAAACAAACATAGTGGCAACTGGCAACTGGCAGTGGCAAGTGGTGACCTTAGTTGGTTTATAAATAAACATTTTAGTTATTTCATTGATTTATTTATTGTGCATCACTTGATACGATCCTAAGGCAAGATGATCGAGACTCGGTTAAATATGTCTACTACATTTTATATGCGTTAATTTCGATCGAATCTTATCATTGTTAGCGTCTAATTTTTTGTGGTTCAAGTTTACAAAATAAACCATGGCTGCACATGAGACAGTTAAAGTAGCCGTGGTAATAGATCCTTTGCCGAATGTAGTTCCATGTTCGAGTACGTTGACTGCAGAAGAATTGTGTATACTTATGTGCAAGAAATATAACATTCCTCCACTGACGCGTACACTATTTGCTTTACGAATCAAAGGAACAGACTATTTCCTCAAAGATAACAGCAAAGTTCTCTCCAGTTCAAGAGATTATGAACTCAGAATAAGGTTCAAGGTAAATGTAATGATAATATTTGCTGTTACTCTATTAAATTACTATATATGATTTAATTTTCTGTTTATCACATATTTAAATTATTCATGTCACCTATACCTATATAACTATTACTCCTAACATTAATGCTATGTCAATGGGATCATACTAAATAATAGATGTGATATATTAATGTGAATTACCTTTAAAAATAAAGCCTGATCATGAATTGAAACATACTTAACACTTTGCCATAAAACCTTGAATATGATTTCGGTTTTTAAATATTAGTGATTACTGATTTTTTGATCATTTATTCCTGGTTGATAGGTACCTCAGCTAAGTCTGTTGATAACTCTTGACATGACTACATATGATTACTATTTTCAACAAGCAAGAAATGATGTAAACGAGAATAGAATCCCTGAAATTAAATATCCTGAGCATAAGCAGGAACTTCTTGGACTGGGCATTGCTGATATGTAAGTAATTAATCAATAGACTATATGAGTGAATATAATTATCAGTATAAAGTATGGATTGTTTTGTATATTAATATTTCTGTGTGAAAACTGAAATGTGGAAAATCAAAATATGGATCAGCTATCATAACTGAAAACTGACTATAACTTTTTGTCTATTTAAATAATATTATGGGGGATGATGTTACTTGCGTCCGTGGGATATACCATCTAATCCTA
>CAJQZN010010346.1:0-22169 GCA_907164685.1 Colias eurytheme | reverse complement strand
TTTTTACTAATTGTTATTGTTGACTTTTTGTTGCTGTTGTTTACTAAATTTCCTTAGTTAATTGTTGGCGAAATGCCGAAAAAACTAATTTTGGTACTTTATTAAAATCGATTTCATTATCATATTAGAATATTATCGATTATCGGAAACAATTGATACGAATTCAGTAACCGACATCTCTACACGTGTCAAAAATCGATGTGTCACAGAAATCATCTTAGGTGGAAAGGACTATAGTGTAATATGTAACAACTGTATAGTTGCTAGTTACATATTATTTTTTTGGTGTGGTCTTATCCCGGTTAATTTTTCGGGCTTCGGATCTCAAAAGGAAAAAACGAAATCCTTATAAAATCACTTTGTTGTCCGAAGGTTGTCCATCTGTCTGTCTAAAAAGACCTTTTTTTCTCAGGAACGCGTGGCGGTATCAAACTGCAGAAATTAATATTGAATACTAAAGTCTACCGTCTCTTGAAGCTGTGACAAAATACAAACTTATAAATCAACACACTCAAAAGATACAGCCGTTTATGTTGAAAATTTTCACACATTTCGACATTACAAGGGAATCAAAGAAACCTTGAAATTTTGTAATAAGACTATAACTTCATACAAAATTTCATTCATTCTGGGTTCACAGGAAGTACTTCGTAGGTTTTGATTCCTTGCGACCCATGCGAATGTCGAAAACTTTCAGCAAAACGGCTTCATCATTTTGATTACGTTTGCTAGTAGTTTGATTTTTTCACAATTTCAGCATGATACTTACCTCCACGTGTTCCTGAGAAAAAGGGTCTTGGCAGACAGACGGACATAAAATTGATCCTATCAGGGTCCCGTTTTTTTTCCTTTTGTGGTTTGGAACCTTAAAAATATATTAGATAGTTTATCTTTCTATAAATACCATAATATGATTAATAATAATATGATAGTTTTAATTTATTTTTATCATGAAAAATACTAAACATGTCTACGTAAATGGAAAATTAAACTATTTTAAATTGTAGACATAACCCAGTAAATAAAGAATTTAACCTCGTACAAAATTTCCGATCCAATTTCATTTTTATTTTAGGTAACTAAAGCATCACTGACCATAAAAACACAAAATGCTGACAGATCCAAGCGGAGCTTCGCTCGCAATCTTAAAAAAAAGTTTTTGGCCGTTATCTCGGAAACTATGCACTTAGGGTCAAAACTCAAAAGTTATTTGGACTTTTTTGTAGAGAGTAAAATTTTGCATCTTTTATATCCTGTAAACTTTTTTGTAAAACTTACCGTTTACGATTTATGGCCTATTTAATGAAACGGTTCATCGTTTTTGGCTAACAACTCTTAAAATATTGGATTAATCACTAAAATTCATTTATCCATTTTTTAGTACTAGTGCCCATATTTTTGGAGTTGTAGAGTGTTAAATGTAGAAATGCGGGCGCTCGGCGAACGAAGCGGTTGCCCAAAAGTATTTTTACGGATGTAGTTAATGGAGACGAAGAAGAGATATGCAATGCAAGTGAATTTTCGCCGTTTCTGAAACGGCAAAATATTTCAGAAAATATAGATTTTTTTTATTGAAAAATGAATTTATAGTTAACTTTTTTTTAATATTCTCCTTTCGTTTTTTTTATTTTATTCTTGCATCCGAATGTAAAATAATTACTCAATATAATGTATGTAGTAGAACGAAATAGAATAAAATATTAATTAAAAAGTCCATTAGGTACTATAGCATGATGTGAAGAAATAAACTATTAAGTTTTAAGTACTACAGGACATAAATTTTAATTAATTGGTTGAATTTGTATCATTATATGCTATTCATTCCTGGAAATTTACTATTTTAAGCCTGATGATCCAAAATTAACGTTAAATTACTCAAAAAGTATGGGCAAAAAAAGTTTCAAACAAAAGGTGTTGTGCTCTTAAAAATGGATAGATTCATTTTATTGATTAATCCATTATTATTATAAGTTATTAGCCAAAAATCTAAGCCTAAAACGAAAAACCGGTCCATAAAATAAGCCAAAAACCTGGGATATCGGCCAAAAACTTTTCTTTAACGAGGGAAGCTCCACCTGGATCTTTCAGCATTTTTTTATGGTCATTATCCAAAAATGTGTCCCTAACTTCAGCTGTTTGAGCGCTGAGCGTATGCCAATTTGTTAATCAGTCAATTTAGAGGTAAATGATTGCACATATATATTTGACTCACACTCACAAACGAGAAACTAAAGGATTACGTTTGTGGTCAATCGTGCGCAAGCTTTTTGTTTAGATTGACTTTCGAGTGTGAATTTTCTTACGGTCTACGGATATTAAGTTTTGTAGTCGGTACCTAGATAATTTATTTTTTATATTTGGTTAGGTTAGGTACCTTCCAGGTCAGAGCCAGGGTGGGGCAAGCGCCCCACCCTGCCCCACCGTGGCTACGCCCATGCAATATAGTGAAAATATATTTTTGCTATCAGATAACTATGTAGCTATACAATATGTATACTTGAAATAAATTTATCTTTGCTTTTCCCATGCAAAAAATGCGAAAGTATAATATTATAAAAATATTTAAAAGCTGTAAACAAAGGCGTTATACGATCATAAAGTAAGCAGTGCCAAACAAGTATTAGAATATGATACTCAATGAGATTAGTATCGAAATGTATCGGGTTTCCACAATATCCAGACAGGATGGAAAATGGCGGACTATAAATTACAGGGACGGTCTAGGTTTCATAACTATGCTATGTACGTGTTGCTATTTAAATGGTTTCATAAATCGATGGTAAATTGTTGGCTTAATGGCTATGTTTTTTGCGTATGGTGTATACTGATAAATCGAAATTAAGATATTCATATAATTATATTTATAAATCACACCTCGGAGAGTTTTAATTTACATTTCTACAAACTACTAAATTACTACTGAGCCGTATGTACATCATGTTGGGTTAGCAGTCAATTAAATATTTTAGTGTATTTTTTTAAAATCAAATTACCTCCTAAAAATATACAAACCAGAATGAACAATAGAACAATTTTGTCTATGAAATACACAAATTTTATCAATTTAACAAGGGAAAAGTTTCCTTTGTGCTCAAATAGGTTTGTAACAAAACGGAAGTCCAATGCGGGCTCGTATTACGTACATATAGTCACTTCGAAAAACTAGATTCGTATTAAACCTTCATATGAATATATATAAGTTTTGTTATGTATTTTACTATTTTATTTAGATTAGAAATATTTTTGATTAAATGAGAAAAAGTCTCTCAAGATGGGTCCTGCATTACTGATAGTTAGTCTAATAACTTAGGTATCATATTCAATAAGAGCTACGGGCCTTGCGCAATAAGCAAATTCTTAATAGTCTTGAGGATTTATATCTAATGAAAAATACAATCTAAAAGCGTCTTGAAACGACTTCAATACGGAATCATTATCGGAAAAGCAATTTTATATTTATGCTCAAGAAGTAAATTTCTTTGCTCCGTATCCAACCAAGTAAGTAAATTTAATTAAAAATAGATTTCAATACACATCTTCGAAATATCATTAAATTGTTCCATAAAAGGAAAAATCTTTTATTTAACAGATAATATGAGGTGGAGATCTAAGGTAAAGGAATTAAGAAGGCGGTACTGCTAACAATGCTTCGCCTATTATGAGAGAGTAATAAAAGAGTAAATAAATTTCTATCTCCTGTGGCACTTGAATGGAGTGCGGTTTCTGTATGAGATTTATAGGCTGAATGTCGTAAATTCAATGTAGGATTTTGTGAAGCAAGTGTGGTCGAGCTATTGGCATTAATTCGATGCGATTTTGTGCTCTTGGATTTAGGATTTAAATACGCTGAGTCGTTTTAGGAATATGATGGATAGCGGAGCATTTATAGTGGCTTATAGTCTATCTTCTGTTTAGAATATTGTTTGTTAACTTTGGATGTTGGTTAAATAGTTGTAGTCCATTAGGTATACATTGTAACTAAATTTAAATAGTAAGAAAGTTGTGTTAGTGACATAATCCATGAAATTTTGTTCAAAAATTTTGAGTGCTGAATGGTGATTAATCTAAAACTGAGAGCAAAGCTACTTAAACTTGAAAATGAAAACTGTTTTATTGCAGTATTTTTTAAGTAACAGAGGTCCTCTTGATTGTTTAGTTTATACATATAAAAAAGCACTTAGCAGCGATTCAGAAAATCGTGGTACCTAGAGTCAGCAAGTAACTCTATATTTCTTGTTTTTAAAAAAATTTGATTACCTATTCTTATTATTACATACTCTCGATTTCTGTACAATAAAGACCCTACTTATTTCTTCATAGGTTACCCAGTCCACCATCGCTAGGAACCTCATTGTCCCTTCAGCCCGTACTGTATGGCCATTCAGATGGAAGCTCGCCGCGACCACCGCTGCCGCCAGCACGACGACCCTCCAGGCCTAACACTGCTATCCCGAACGTGCATATTATTAGCGCGTGAGTATGTTTATAAGATAATTTATAATAAAAGGCAGCGTATTTTAAGATCCAGGCTTTTTATATGTTACGATAATGTAGAGACTGTAATGTAGAGAGAGAAATACGTGTGGTGTTAAATATAATAATAGCAAAAATAAATCAAATCATATTATGTTCATGGATAAAAATCTTTCAATATCAATCCAGTCATTGATACAAAGATAAACAATAATTAATTGTAAATTCGTGTCATTTTTATTACCGTTGGTAGAGCGCGCGTTCCATTTAATAGTTACAAAATTAGGTAATTGAAAAAATGTTTATTTTATTTATTCATAGAAGTCTTTAATATCCTTGAATAAACTTAAAAAAAATGTGTCTACATCAAATACAAATACCTAGATGATCAATACAGGATTCAGTGAAGTATGGTAAAGTGTGTATAATTTATTAGCAAATCCCCGGTCTGTGCTTTTGACTAACTTTATTTTGGCTACTCGCCAGTAAAGTCGACTCCTGCTTTAAAGTTTTTGTACATACAAGTTACAGATATTGATTAAAGTTTGAGATAAAAATGAGAAGCTGAATATCATTAAAACTTGCATTATTGATCAATAATAAGGAAGTTTTTGTTTGCGCAATGCAACATTAAATAAATTTTTTTACAGATATTATAGAGGAAAAGCGATAAAAACCTTGAGCTTATTCATATAGTATTTTCTAGTAATAAAGAGGAAATATAAAGAGGGCAGAAATATAGTTGATGCTCTCCCAGTTCTGACATATACTTACTAATACTTTATGTGACATTTCAAATTTACTTTTATCACAATATTGATCGTTAAATGTATCTTTAAAAATTAGCACATTTACGTTTTTTCTATAACTCGCTATCAGTCATGATTATTTTATGGAAACATATCTCCTTTTCCAAGGATATATCGTTTAGTCGTTGGGTTTAGCTGACGCGGTGTCTTTGGGTCCTCAACTGAACCCTAATAAAACTTTATGCTCACTCAAACTGTTATCATATTAATATATGGATCTTCCTTTTATTGCGAATAAGATATGTGGCTACAAGAAATATTTTCGTATTATGAAAAATTTTCAAGGGGAATTTTTGTATGTTGTCGAATTTTTGCATGTTGTGGCTTGCGATATAAAAACTTATTTAATGGAATATTAATGTAAGAAATGTTGAAAATGAGTTTCATCAACTAATTTATGTTTAACATTTTGATTTATCTATGAATATTTGTTTTATTCTATTTTAATTTTCTCTTTACTTGGATATTAACTTAAACAGAAATATATAAATCTACAAACGAGATGTTAACACGGCCTCGCAACAGAACATGGTTGAATACCATGTTCTATTATGAAGAAAAGTAGGCACGTCATAACAAAAGAGAAAGAATAAAAAACATCCACCCAACGCATATAGCACAATATGTAACTTTCAGTCACACTCCCCTACTTAGGGTCAAGAGTGATATATAACCTTCGTCAGAATATCACATGTATTTTCTGAAATAATTTATTGTATTTGATTTCTTATAGTACGTAAAGACGCTTGGCGTCATCTGTGAAGAACATGTTTTACACCTGTTTCATTTGGAGTTTGTTATTTATAGATGTTTTATTCCCCTATTTGGAAGTTATGAATCGAAATTAAGGTTTGATTAAAACTCTATACTGTTATTCAATATTCAGGTTATAGCAATGGACTTTATTACAGTTTGTCTTTAAACTATATATATTTTAATGTCATGTATTTCAATTTTGTATCATTGATTAATTATAAGCATCACCGCATCACATAGCCGTGGGTAGAAAGATAGTAATATGTAAAGCTAAATTATCACAAAAGCTCTTTTCACATGGAAAGAACAAAAATATCATATCACACATAAAGCAAACCAGCGAAGCTACATACATACTATTTAATAATCACATCAAATACATACATTTCTAACTTATTCAGCTTAAACATTATTAATATTAAATATATCTTCCATTGTAAGGTCTACACCATGACACATGTCTTTAAATCGTCATGTCTCAGAAGAACCCTCCGTTACGTGTGACTCTCCATGTCACGAGCTCCCTTCGCTAAGGGCTCTCTTGATAGAGTTGAAAGATTTCACTTAATTAATCGAAGTTTCTTAAGCTGTTATTCATTAATTCTACTATTTATTTATATTATTTCACACTTCTTGTGATTTCATTTAAATAAACAATGCGAAAAGTGTGTAGCTTTTTTCTATTGCACTCATAAGATATATAACATAAATATTTGTTACTCGATTAACAAATAACTTCCAATTTTTTATTTAATAAAGTAATTAGAAGTGGGTTAGTACATAATCTTATTAAATGTTCTTACATTGTAATAACTCTCGTTCCAAAGTAACATACATAACATAAATACATAACAGTGTCGTAATTAGATCAAGTATCATATTCTCCTAACGCACTTAATAAATATCTATCACTACTCGGAAGTGCAGCCCATCGATATCAAGAGAATCTCATCTCGAGAAATTTCATTAGCACTTGCGAGCGAAATTGGGATGCACTCGTCTGGAGTTTACTTCCGTACTCGATTAGGATATGTACTTGTAATATGCATTTTGTATCTTCATGTCACAATCAAGTTTTGTATATTTTATGATAGAAAAAATATCGATCTCATTTAAGCTATTTGAATGCTGACTACTCTATAACTTTTCTTCTTCCATAGTGTAGGTAATATAGTGCTTAATAAAATGTAAACATCTTATTTCCAATCGTGCAATATGTAGATAGGTACCTGCATATAAAGCGCGCATGCCTCATTTCCGAGGTCTAATTTCTGAATTAAAAGCACAATATTACATAGTAATAGTTAGTAGGTACTTTGACAATACTTACCGCTTTGTAGCGGAATTATACCTCATTACAAAGGCTCGACTGTTCCTAGAATAAAATCTTCCTTAGTAGGGTAATGGGAATTCTCTGTTTACTGCTAGTGTTAATTATAAGAGCGGCCGCCTCTTATCTAGTTACTGTAATGGAATGATTATAGAAAGTTTACTGTGGAAAATGTTTGTAAGCCAATATCGTTGAATGATTTATTGTATTCAAAACCTGTTAGAGCATTTAGAACTAATAGATTGTTCAGATTATAGTACTAGGTATGGTATATTTTGCCTATTAACTATAATATGAAAGTAAGAGAATGTTTATGGTAAAACCAAAAAATATACTATTCTTTAATGGGGGCAGTTCCTTCCAAGACTTTATTTTTCTCCCTACAATGACGTCACGTTTATGATATCATAGACATTAATCACAAGGGATAAAACTGCCTTTATGACCAATGTTGGTGCACATATATAATATTACTACTTTCATTTGGATATTATGTTAATCACAGTAGAAATGTACCGGGTTAGCAATCATCTTGAGTAAATTGAATTGAAAGCTCCCTTCCCTCATAATAAGATCTATTGATACTTTGTTTTGATGATGACTGATCAAGCTTCTCTTTAGTTACATTTCATAAATCATAATACCATTAATTTTGATTTGTCATGTTCTGTTTTTTATATGAAGTACCTAACTGTAAATAATACTAACTTCAAACATAAATAGAACTGATATACATATTTTATTTTTAGATATATCTAAGTAAAATCATTACGATAAAATATAGCACATCCCCGTCACAAGTTATCCATTTCAAAAATGATTCGAGCAAAATTTTAGTATAAGAATGTACGTGAATCTCTGCTAAGTACAAATGTAAATTTTAGGTATTCTTTTGTTCCATTCTTGTGCTACAATCTCGACGCGTCTAAATTGCGAGACGAGTACCTAATACCTATACATGATACTTTATATATATAATCCCTCCTAACTACTTGCAGAATAATTCGTATTCAAGTGCGTTCATTCAACTCGCGAAGTTAAAAGTGGAACAACGCACAAGAAGTATCTCTCAAAAACCAGGTCCCGTCCTTTTGTGTAGCTACGTATGTTTTGGAGGTATCGTTAGGATAGCTGCGGGGAGCCAATAACACGCCGTTGTCATGGTAACGGAGCATGTACGAGAGGGGGCTTACCCCAAGGGAATGAGGGCTCACAAAAACCAGACACGAAGACACCTTGAGTGCTACAAGTTTGGAAACGAAGTTTCGTGAACGTTATTGTATCAAACAATGTTCGCGGGTCTAGTTTTTCTGGTTTTATGATTATTTAGTGCCTTTCTGCGTCCTTGGTACCATCGTGCCACCTTGAATGTTGGTGTAATGACAACAGTGGATTATGAGCAAATTAAATTTATCTTTGCTAATCTTTGACTATTATCAAATACAAATGATTAATTCAATTTATTATAGACTTATAAACGATGATGTTAAACATGCAATTTGCATATTGAAACATTCTTAGTAGTCAATTTGCATTAAGTCTACATTTTTATCTATAATAATTGTAGAAGTATGTTTAGTCTTGCTATCAATTACAAAGATACGTAGATAGGGCTTAGATTAATTATGCTTATATTATGTGCTCTTATTCGTGTTTGAAATCTCTCACTCATTCAAGGACTTGACGTCTAACAGTAAACAGTTCCTACTTCATAATGCTAATCCGTTATAAATGTACCGTATTCTTTCAAGATTAAAAGAAAAGATGCTTTATAAATTATTCTGAACGTGTTTATTATGTCAAGTTTTTCATCGTCAAGGGAACACTTCTGGCGGACGGGAAGAAACGATAAAAGCTTATTTCTGTAATATTAAAACAGATTACTGTTATACAGCTTGATGAGGGTACAGAAAATGAGACTCTGACCCGAAAATAATAAAGTCTATTTTACGATAAAGAGCTTTAATGAATCCTTTCTCACGTGCTTAACGAGTTTGATAAGGGCATGTTTCACGAGAACGCCCCAGATTTTTAATTAATAACTAAATCTATAAAAATAACTTTTTACGAACACGAAATATCAGATTGCGAAACGGGGTTGTCCTGATTAAGATATGTTATCGTGATACAATTAAAATTATCTTGATTGTAGCAAAAAAATCTTGGATTTAACAGGAGTGTACCATTTTTTTCATCTGCTTCCCGTGGACGTAGAGATATCACGTCTGGATCAAAAAAAATCTGCGCTTTCTGTACTTATCAAACATGTATCTAACAAAATTTTGCCAAAAATGGAGTTAACAGGTTTCTCCCAGATGTCACAGAAATTTTATAAAAAGGGAAGAATGTTTTATTTTTACAGTTCTTAAAATAACAAAGGAATTCCAGATTAATTTGTAAGAACAAGTAGAAATTTTAACTCGTCTGTATAGGTACCTACCCAAATCAAAACAACACGTTACCTCGTACGGTTTGACATGTGACGCGTCGTATTAATGGTCTGTATAAAGCCTCTGATCTTGATTATTACAATTCAATACACACCATTTAATCCGAATATATTATTAGTTGTGCTCATGGCCACATCGTTAATAATAATTTGAATTTGTTAGGGTTGTCACACTAAGCATATTTTACTTGCTTGCTTATGTAGCGGAACAATATAATCATACCTAGACATATTTTAAGATAATATTACCTAAGTTATTATTTTTAAACTTGAAATTGATTGATGAAAATATAGTACAGAGAAGAAGATAATAAATATTTTCTTACTTTAAAGCGAAACTTTCATCAAATCGTGTTTAATAAGTCATTCCAAAAAGCAAATATACCTAAATAAATATGTATCTGAGTACTTCCAATAAACCACAAATAAATATATATTTTGAAATTAACCATAAACCATTTGATGTCTATTTACCCACTGGAAAAAGATTATACTTACACTGACATCATTTCTTATTTTACCCGGGAAAATATTATATGCGAGAGTGAGATCCTATTCCTTGGCTTAAAATTGATACTCATGAACATTCTAGAGATATTTCAAGCTGTCTGTCTGTGACTACGCTCGGTATAAAATGTTCAAACATTGGGTCGAATGATATTATGGATAAAACCCGTTGAAATTGTTTAAAGTCACACGATAATAAAGATAAGATATCAATACAAATTATTTGAATCTACATTTTATTTTGGTACCTACCTTCATTCATTCAAATACAACAATTAAATAAAATATGTTTTTAATTTTTATTTGCCTCTTATTCTAGTAAGTACATGGATCGTATTAAATATTACGACATAGGTACCTTAATACAACTAATATGTGGTTTTAATTAGTAAGTACTCAAATATCTCAATATAATTATATTCATCAAGATATAGCCAATACTACAAAGAATGTATTTGTTTATAGGAGTGAAGCTTTCGCAACGACGCTTTCAGCTTTATACGGAAAGCTCCTGGTTGTGATGGGAATTGCATTTCCTATGGCTGAAGTTATTTCTACATACATTCCACCATCGTTTTATGAGGTAACATAATATGACGCATAAATTGATTATATTATATTCACTAACAAAGAAAATTGCAGCTATAAAGTTCACATACGATTTCGTTAAAAAATACACGAGTCGCATGTTAAAGCTTTGTGAAACGCAAATTGCAATTGAAAACTGGACTTACATCAAAGAGTATATTCATGAGCACTTAGATCTATTTGAAAATTCGAACAAAATATGTAGTACATTTACTTTATTATTACTATTTTATGCACGTATTATATTTTGCAGGGTTTTTATTTATACCTTTACATTGGAAGCATGGTATTCCTTCTCTACATGTACGCGGCGTTACTTCGAGATAGATCACGTTCAGCAACTGATACTACAGTTATGGCAAGTGAGTATTTTGCTTACAAAATATCCATCCTGAGCTAATGTATATGAAGAAACCTAAGGATTTGTGAATCTCGGAATTTATTAAAACAAATTTAATCAGAATAGGTTATGTATGAAAATATTAGTACATAGTAGATAGGCATTTTTAGACGATTTTAGACGTAGTACCTATCTATTTCGTAGGTAAGTAATATTACTCTCAGTGAACTAATGATATTTCAGTACATTTATTTATCTAATCTAATATATTTTCTGTTCAAATCATTATCTTCTTTTGGTAAACGAACAATTTCCTCATCAATTTATTTTTAAGCAATTATATAACCGCTTGAAACTTATTATTAAATTCATTATTCGACGAGGGTCGAGCTTCAATTAAAGTTTACTCAAGTCCTCGTCTCGATTTTAAGTAAATTTTCTTGCGACGTGTACCTGTGTAGATGCTGTGTAGTAAATATGGCTTCCTAACTAAGTTTGTAGAGGCAGGGTGTTTTTGAATTATATTCCTTAAGATATTGCGGTCTTGTTGCCGCTCTGAAATTTCTCGAAGCCAACTAACTTTGTCAGTATAAACCCAATATTCTTGAAGTATACGCGTAGGATACCGTGTAAATCCATTTTGTATTGAACGTTGTGTGCTGCAGTTCTTATCGAACTTTCATAATTTTATTCCTTGCTCCTTAAAAGTGTGATAGTTCTTAATTATTATATAAAATGCAATTTATGCTTCAAATAAATACGTAACGTCGGATGTCGGGGATTATAAAAAAAATGATTGCCAGTTTCTTATCACTGGGGTGTATCAAAAATAGCTTGTAAAATATATACTTTACAAGATATTCTAAAACAAACTGAATGTACATATAAACCTTATTGGTCAACCACTTAAAAAATAAGAATTTTTCTAATTTCTAAACAGAATCAGACAGTTCATCCCAATCGGAGTCCGACTCGTGTTCCTCCCGTACGGAACGCAGTACAGCTACTACGCACGTGCAACCACAACTATTGGCCAAACGATTGTCTTTGGGCTTTGCGTTAACGTCCAGAACACACCACTATGGGAGCTTCTACTTGAGGATGGGGGCTGTTGGTGAGTGACTATCAGACTATACATATATCTTTTACACACAAAAGAATCAGACAGTTCATCCCAATCGGAGTCCGATTCTTGTTCCTCTTGTACTGAACGCAGTGCAACGACCAAGCAACCGATAATTATTATATTGGCCTAGCGTCTGTTTCTATGGGCTGTGCGAAAACTGTGGGAGCATCTACTTGACGATGGGGCTATTGGTGAGTTATGTGTACTTATATAAATGTGTTTTTTCCAGTGTTTCATTTTCATGATATTTTGTCTTTATTTCCATGGTATTTTGTCTTTTTTTCATAACATTTATTAGAAATTTCGTTTGGACTGGTTTCATAGGTTTTTTCCATGTTCAAATACAACAATTTCCAAAACACGAAACAAATAGCGTTCCGAAATAAATATATGTTTGTACATATACCTACATTATCATTATTTACTAAATTGGCGTAAAGCAATGGGATTAAATGGACGCATTACACATAGTAACTATTTGTAAACTGTGGACTGTGGTGTTACCCTTAAAGTTGAATACAAAAAGTTTTCGTAGTAGTTTACATTATGGTTTAAAAGGGTTGTGTTTGATTTGACTGGTTTCACAGGTTCTATAGTTTCTAACTGTGATTTAATTAAGGATGTAGGTAGAAAAAATAATACTTTGAGCAAAAGAGCTTTGAGCCTTAAAATTATAGAAGTGGTTCACAATCTAAGGATTCATATTTCAAAATTTTAATTTTGCAAATTTATACGTAGACGCTGTTTCTTATAATTTTATAAACCACCGAATTTGATATTAACACATTAAAGATGTTATAATGTAATTTAATTAAAATTCTAAATAAAATTACTACATCTCTTTTAAAAATCTAAGAAGTCCTATCGACCTATCTCTGTGTGGAACGTAAGTTACTTTTTATTTTCTACTTAGATTTATCTCCTCAGACGAGAAGACGATCAATCTTCTTTGTCTGTACATTTTTAAATTACGTTTTAATTTATTATTTAAACCGAAATTCTCAGTGCAAGGGGTAAATCGTGGAAGGTAAAATGTTATTGACGAAGAATTTAAATTTTTAAATGATTTATTTTTAATAAGGTCTTTGATCTTTATTATTTCAGTATCGCAATTAAAAAAAAGATAATTATAATTCAATGAAGTAATCAATAAGTTTAAATGTTCACTCCAAGTTAAAATCATAAGAATATATTATCAAATAATAGATAGCGTTTTACTTTGTTTCCTTCACAGTATCATTTCTTTATAGATATAAAAGTTTTCATTATTCAGAATAAAAATCAACGTGCATGAACAAATTATCTCTTCGAAAAACTTTTTCCTTTACATCACCATACATAATGCCTTATTGTGGCAACTTCTATTCGCGAGTTTTATGAAGTAGAAACTTGTTTACTTTATGAATAGAAATAGGTTTATATCACGCGAAATGAAAAGAATGGGATGGACCAAAAATACTGTTTTGTAAGAAGCTATACAGAATGAAATAACTACAAAATTCATATCTTTGTGAATACAAATTTGCCTCTCCAGTCTCTACATTTTGTCTCTCGCTATAAACAAATTCTATTATTGTTTTCGAACAGTGCTAACAAAGAACGAATAATTTTATCACTTAGCAAGAATAAACATAAAAGTTGAGAACGTCCCAACAATGCCGGGTGAAAATAAAAGTAAGAGTAACTATTTCGGTCGAGAGGATTGTTAATCTACGCGGACACTCTACAAAGTTTACTTTTTAGTTTAATCTTCCTCGTCGCGTTTGGTCGTTTCGTCTCAAACAAATTGCTATTATTTTGGTCTTTGTTTTTTTTACTTCAATTAATTTTCTTACGCAGTTGCCTCCATTTAAAGCGACTCTCATAAAACTGTTTTTTATACGAACAATTGAAAATTTATTTAGACAAGTTTTTGCTAGCTCTGTATTTTCTTTTGTATAAATAGCATTTAAAATCAACGTTTCCTCCAATGCTAAGTACCTAACTAAATAGATATAAATGACTAGGTGATACGAATATTTACATTCTAAGCGCCAACTATATTTCAATTTCCTACCATTAATTGTTATAGTTTTAGTTAGGAAGATGTTTTCTATTTAATCATTATCTTCATAAAACCTTCTTATTTGTATATTTTTAAAGTCTCTTATGAAGACAAAAATATCGGTTATGTTCCTCTTGCTAGGAAATTAATTAATTATTATAATTTTTATCATATGTGGTTTAAAAGGTTCCCATTTAACATTTCTAGCGTTCGGTATCGGTTCCATGATCTACTCTGGTCTCGAATTCGGTCAGTACTGGGAACTGGAGAGGAATACCAATTGTCACAACGTGTTGCTTGCGCTCACGCCGGCAACAAGAATGGCTTTCATCTTTATACAGATGTACTTCATCTTTCTCAATAATGAGGTTTGTATTAGTTTTGAGTTTATTATGTGTTCGATTTATTAGAGATTTTGATTGTATCTACTATTTTTTTGTTTCATATTGTTCAACTGTGTGTGTAATAATATTTTTAAAGGGCATTTAACTGAGCCTATTTGTTACGGTTTCACGGCTCTTTGGATGAATGTTGATTAATGGAATTTTGATTCAATAATAACTGAGCTGTAAGGGACAAATATTAGTATGGGGAACTGCTGTTGCGTGATCATTTAAAAGTGCACACTGCACGCGATCAAAACTGTGGGTTCAATAGTGATGATATTTGGTATTTTTCAAATCGAGTGTAGTTAAATAATGTTATGATTTTTATCTAATTTTTCAATCTAAGTGATATATAAAGTCACTTTATCGTTAAACGAGATAAAACATGATTTGCAATTGAGTCTTTTATTGATATTTAATTATGAACATAACAATTTCAGATGAAAGTGTACAAACACAAAATCGTGGCTCGATTTGGTCTCATGCACATGGTTGGAACAAACCTCAGTGTTTGGCTCAACGTACTGGTACAAGAGACGAAGCATGAGATACTCACCTTCTACGACCCGGAGAACAAAACTATCGGATTGTCGCATAGACTTGGTAAGTTTACTTAGTGTAGGAAAAGTATTACAGATATGTTCCTTTCGTACCCCTTCCTAGTCGTGTCCTTTATTTCCATCAATTCGTGGTAAATATTTGTTGAGCAACACAAGATACTTGTTTCATTCATAAATAATGAATTAATGATTATTATCTAACTAACATTCCATACAATATCTAATGACGTTAACCACCTTTTCAAAAAACAGTTTTTCATTTTTTGTCAAAAAACAATAATTTGACCTACTAATCTATTCAAACTTTGTTCATTATGCAAGAGTAAGCTTTTCATCAAAAAATTGGTAACAACACAAACCACAATATTCGTGCACGAACATTTGAAAAGCAAATAACGAATGAGTTTTTAAAAGGATAGCTTTTATTCCATACAATGTAAACGTAACATTCTATTTATACTGTGTCAATGTTCAATACCAACGACCTCATAATTCACAATGCCACGTTTTGAAAGAAATGTAGGTACTTACCTATGCGTGACCCGGTACTATTTAATGGTGTTCATTCGAATGTTATTTCAACCCGTATTTTTGTAATGCGTGTGGATTTTTCTCAGTTATTTCAATCAACGGTGAATTGGAAATGTGTTTATTTTGTGAAGCGATTTTTGATGAATGTAGAGTTTATACATTTCTGTTGTATTTTATCGCTGTCCGATATTACTGATACATACAAACATAACTTTGTGACTATCGTTATTTAAATAGGAATTTCGGAAGTATTTCTTAAATTCCGACAAGATCTCTTTTTGGACCTGAAGTTTCGTTAAAATTGGTCATATCAATAAAGAGTGACTTCAGAATAAAATACCACACCTACGACGTAAATGATATTAATAATAACAAAACTTGATACACTGTATAAATTTTAGAAAAAGCTGCGGATAAAAGTGTAAAGCTCTACGATATCATTTCAAATGAAAAAGTAACTAAATCAATTTTACCATTACATTCATTACAATTACATTCTAGTGATACTCGTTAATTAATAAATCTATAAAATGCCACTGTTTTATCATTTATGTGGTTCACAGTAAAATAAAGTTAGTTAGAGTGGAGTGGAGAGATAAAACTAATTCCACAGCAGCCGCGAGCACGTGATAATTTCCTTTGTTCAGTTAATTGAATTAATTAAATAGTGACGGCTGAATGTAGTTACAAAGCCGTTTGCTTCATTTGATTTATCAGTCCGGATGCTGGCTTGATTGTTACATTCGACGGTAAGCCTGAATTCTATATGGGTGATTTAAAATAAAAATATGAATATATGAATGTTGAATTTATGAATTAATCCATAGTTTAAATTGGTTTGGAGTATTGTGTGTTGTAAAGGCATTTTAAATGTAGGTATATAATTACTTTTGAAGTTTTATTTTTTCAGTATAAATTTCACCTAATTAAAATGACAAAAGTATAAAGTTTGTTAAACTTTCGGGATGATCGCAAAGTTCAAATCTAAATTAAAAATTCTTCCGCTTTAGCAAATGTACGTTATAGTTACGGTTTAAAAAAATATTTTTTGCTTCAAATAGTATTAGGTAGATGTTGAATATCACATAGGTATTTCCAGAGGAGTTTTTGAAGTAAATAAATTGGGAAAAGGTAATTTCTCGTCCGGTCACTCGCAAAACAAAAGGGATTTTCATTTTATCGAAACGAACCTCATTTTTTATGCACGATCCCGACCCGGAATTTGTTTTACATTCGAAATTTGACTTCAGTTTATTTCCCCGAAATTGGTAACTATATACTTGAACTCTTTTACCGAGATCCTATAAAAACGCCGTCGTTCACGTCGGACTGCACTGCATTTTTTAGTTTTTGAATAACATTCTCGATTAGTTTTAGAATTGATAATTTTTATGCTGATTTAATACAAACAATACATTTTAATTATAATTATTTCTAAAATAAGAACTCATCGTCACATAAAATTCATAAATTATACCGCGTGAGACAATATGGCTTACGATAAAGTAACTATATACCTATTCAAATCGAATTTTTTGATTTACTGTTTCTTTTCACACTATTAATTAAATGCTATACAATTTAATTTAAAGCTCTACATAGAATAAAAAGCCAACGCATTTTACTTGACCTCGAAATAAATTAAAAAGTCATTCCTTACTTTTTCCGTACTCCATAGCATTTATCGATAAATATTCCCATTGCCTGCATATTCTTGGAACCCTCGTCAAGTGTTCCCGAAGTTATGTCGATAGCGTTCCAATCGCGTTTGACCCCGGAAGGATTCTCGACCTAATTTCTAGTGATCAAGCTTGACAGATAATTTCGAGAGTTTGAATTACAGCGTCATTTCGAAATAATTATTCGATAGTTCGTTGGTTATGCGATATTCGAACATCTGGCAGATACTATTATTTGAGATAATGAATGCTGTTACATTTAATCGTTGTATTAGAATTGTGTATTAGATATATATTTCCTGTTTTATCATTAATATTATATTAATACTATTGCCATTATTAGTAATATTCACAAATATACCAAAGATAATACTTTGTTTAGTAAATAATGCTAATAATATCTAGTTAGTAACTTTTTTAATTTGTATAAAATACGCTAGTAATCAAGACTTATATTTTGGCATCCCGGACTATGTTCTACACGTAGTATGTATATTATAATTAGTCTGTGGTTCTACATATAAATATACCTAGAGTATAAATCAATGAAATCATGATAACAAATTAAATTATGGACCGGACAGGGTGTACGAAAGGAAATAAATTTAATTTCGTAGTCCATTAACTCAGTCACCGTACGAAATATAACTGAGAACTAAGTAGGTATAGAGCCATTCGAATTTTATGGGAATCTATTTTAATCAACGTTCCCGAAAACGAAAAGATCTCGATTTGTAACGTATCTTTTTTTTTACCTGCGTCCTACATTAATAAATTTGTCATCGTTTTTGAGTATGCTTTTCTTCTTTAAATAAAAAAAAAATGTTTATTGCAGTAAATAATATGTGTTCTGTACGTATAATATAAACTTTGTATTGTAACCTCTTGATGGAACTATATTTTATCGTTAAGATTTTTAAATGAACCACTCAATTCACTAGTTCCACTTATTATGTCTAGTGAATTGTGTGATTCATTTCAAAATCTAAACTATAGCGGATAGCAGTTATAGTTTAGATTTTGAAACAAGTATAGTTATCCTATAACTATATAGGATAACTATACTTCTTCTTACACAAAACAATATTATATTAAAAAAATATATAATTTAATCTTATTTTTTTCCAATTCCAGCGTTCCAGAAGGCCTTTGCATCGCTATCAACAGAAGTGCCCCCCTCCCACCCCGCGGCCGCGCACCTCCGCGTGCCGCGCGGGCTCAAGGGACCACATCACATATTCGAGTGCAGACGTACTAACATCATGGGTTCTTTGGTCCAAGACGCTTCACCCTTCCTATTCCCTTGCACTATCGAATACTCGCTTATTTGTGCAGCCATTCTATACGTGATGTGGAAAAATATTTCTAAATATCCGTCAAAGGATGTCGCAGAAGCCATAGCGAAGGCGAGAATTCTAGAAGGTCTCGCGTATAAGAAGTCGCCACATTTGTATAGTGTTGATTGCGCCAGAGCGCACAAAGGCCTGTTCTTCGGCATTTTAGTCCTCGTTCTCACTATCATATCTCTGATTCTATTTTTCGTTCTGGTCTCCAAAAAAGATTATGCGACACTGGCAGTTGTAGAAGTTAACTTGTGTGAATTAGCGCTATATGCGATGACAACGATAGCCAGTTTGGCGGGAATGGTCTGCGTTCGTAATCTAAAATACGAAGGGAATAGAAACCTTGAATTGGATAACATTCTGCTTGTTGGAGCACAAACCGGCATGTTCATTTACGGCACATTCACCATCATCGGTGGACATTTCACCATTGAGAAGAATACGATATTAATCTTGGTTACAGCGCTTTCGTCTCTCATACAGACAACATGTCAGACAATGTTCATTCTAGATGCAAGTAGAAGGTCTGCGAAGACGCCAGAACAATTACGCAAGAAGCCAGGACGGGAAATAGTGACTTTCCTGCTAGTTACTAATTTGGCGATGTGGGCAATAAATACCCTGGAAAAATCTAGGGCAGAATCTCATCCTGTTCAATTGCATTTCTACGGGCTTTGGGCTTGGACCATAATAACCCACGTGTCCATGCCTCTAGCGATCTTCTATAGATTCCATTCGACTGTCTGTTTGTGCGAGATCTGGAAACGAGCCTACAAAATGAAACCAGCGTACATGTAGCATACAACGCCAAAGGAAAACCTCCACAAACTTAACGAATACTTTTAAAGTAAACATCGTGTAGATGTTAGTGCCATAGAATTCTGATGGATTCGTTATTATAAGTCTTAAGCATTTCATATTAGATCACTTCACTTCCCAGTGCACTCATTTGTTCGAAGTTGGTTACGTTAAGTTGAGATTAAGATGTTTAATGTTATTTATTTGGTAGCTTTATCAGACGCTTTAATTACCATAGTCCTGTTGATATTTTAGTCTCAGTATTTTGCATTTAGAACGGGTTGGAATGATTTAGCGTTATTTTGTTAGAGTAATGGCGATCTTGGATTAACTATTCAATTCAAACATTTTAACTAGATTGTTTTTAATGTTATTTATTTGGGTAGTTGTTCCAAGGCTTATTGTTATATGTTTAGACGTAGATAAAGATTCTCCTGTGTTAATTTTCACGTTTTCACGCTTAGAAGTTAGATGTAGTTCGTAATCTCGAATAGTAACATTCCACATCATACCGCATTTACTCATCCTATCTGATTCAAAGGAAATGTCTTCCAATAGGTTATATTTTATTAAGAGTAGCCTCTTTACCCAATGTATTCTGAATGACGCTTGGAATTTGAAAAGCAGAAGTTTGCTTTTTAAAGCAATTTGTAGGCATTTGTCTAAATATTAATCACAGTTACCTCTCCATTATGTCGAATACAATTTTTGGGCGTGTTTGTAAATCGTTGAAAATGTCCTTACGGCCGGCGGCTTTTTGTTTATATACCTAAATGACTTTTTTTACAATACTAGAAATCTTTAAAACCTACAATAAATTTTTAAGAAACAGAATCGAAAAGCAATCGAGTTTATTCTATTCTCTCGATTTTATGTGTCTAAGTAAGTGTCTAAGGGACACCCCACGCCATCTATTGAGATGATTAAACAACCAATCCAATTTTTTCTGTTCTTTAAAAATATTATTATAAAGAGTTTGAATGCTATAAATTAAAATATCAAATTCAACCAGTTACTATTAGTAGTAGTATTGTTCAAATAGAATTACATGAAAAATAATAACATCGTATTAATTGATTCGCTCATATAATTTTGTTTATAGACAGGCCCAATATTGTGAATGCGAACTCCTCTCCGTGATAAAACAACGACTTTAATGTATACCTATTTGCTTTTTTATATGTAACTGTATAACACGAGCAACTTTATGGTGTTGCGCAAATATTTTAAGCTTCAGAGATCTACAAGAAAAGTAAGTAATTAAAAGAAACAAGTTGTTGCACAATTTGAATTTTTTAATAAGATTTAAAAAATGAACAATTGATGTTTCTATATATGTCATAATGCATATAGGTAGATATTGCGAAAACAATTTTGCTCATAATATATGGCACACGTAAGCATAATATACTTATGGCTCATATATTATGTTTATACATAACTAAACTCTATGAAAGAATATAAAAGAATACAGCAAATAGCAGAATACTAAAGTAATATTTGCGCGACACCAATCTAGACAATGGGAACAATTATTATATTGACGACTATTTTTGACATCTTTTTAATCTGTAGTGCAGTGACTAAATAATTCAACCTATAAATTTCATACATGTAGGTATTTATTACATTTTAAATAAAATTAAATATAATTCTGATCAAGTTTAGAACATTTTTGCTGTATTTTTGCTATATAGCGTCAGTATTTTGGATGCAAGTTTTAAATCTATAGCAATATGTAAGAAATGGACCCAGTAGTTAGGAAAAGAGAAACACCAAAGTTTTATATAATTGGTAGATGTTTTGGAGCTTATACCGGTAACTTTAGCTGCCATTAGGGTTGAGTATTTTTCGATAGACTTAGATTTAATGTCGTCCAAATATCTTTGAAGTGTTCTGCATTGGTAAAACTAACACCGTGATGGCCAGTCCTTATGATTTGATATTTAAACTTTTATCTTTATTTACAAAGTTAAAGTGTATGAATTCTCTTCTATTCTGTATACCTCAAAAATCTCGGATTTCAATTAAAATTTACAGAAATGTGTCTGCAGATTTTAACATGAAATAATGCTTTCTTTAAGAACTGGCCTGATCCTGTATTTTAAAAGGTAAATTTTATCTTCTTTGAAGTAGCAGCTTGTAAACTATTGAAATCTTTGACTGTAGTTTATAAACAGATGAAATGTATAATTTTGAACTGTGGGTTATATTGCTCAAACGAGGTTTCGATAAACGAATAATTTATTGCGTATAAATAAATTAATTTTGGTTTATAAGGATTCGCTGATCATGTACATGTTTTTGAATATTATTTAATAAAATTTAGACAACTATCCTATAATTAGACTCTAATTTATTAAAGCACATTTGTTTACGATAGTGTATCCTACATTAGCATTAAAAATATATTTTATAAAGTGTAAAATAAAAGGCTTATGAATTATTCG
>CAJQZN010010343.1:0-14441 GCA_907164685.1 Colias eurytheme | reverse complement strand
ACAGGATTTTTTTAAATATTTTTCTTACATTATAAGGACCATAAGGAAAGGACAGAATAAGATTTTAACTGGTTTTGGCAAAATTTTTCCTCCCGGTTGTAAAGGGATAGGTACTCTTTGAACAAAAAAGAACGTTTGTGCCGAGAACACGTGTCATAAGTGAAACTTTGGCAAGATTTGAAGATGCCAAAGTCACCTTCTCCATGACGTGACGATATTGCCATGACGTGAAATTTTACTCTCAACGCGCTTAAAGAAGTTTTCACTTCAATAAATCCTGTCTTGTGTCCCTGTCTATAATTTCTTATATTTGCAGTGTCGACATTTTTTAGTTTTTATCCGCTAATGTAACCGACCTCTCAACAAAGGAGATAATGTCATTGTTACTGTAGATAATTCGGCAATTCCTACGCGAAGGCCTCGACCTTTGTTGTAACACTAATCAAGCGAGTAATTAACTAAACAAAACGATAGTCGATGTTTTTAATCGATCGATTTGTATACAATCGATTTATGGTATCTGTTAATCTATTTCATAATAACGTGTGTATCGAATTTCAATATTGTTCGTTTCGACATAATAAGATCAGGTTATCTCCAGATAATATCTCGTGTATGTTTCGTGAGAAATTCACACTACAAATTATATTATCAACTATTATTATAAGGGAGCCTAAATCAATTATGTATATATCTATACTTATATATATGTACATATTATGTTTAAAGGGAACTGACGATGGTGGAAGTGACCCCTTTTCATACTCAATCTTACCTACTACATGTCTTTCCTCTACGTAGCGAGGTTTTAAACTAAAAACCACAGAACATAAAATAGAAAATGTATAATTTAATTCTAACGTTTGTAAGCGACAGCAGCGCCCCATTGGGAGCCGAGCCAAAAGCGTTGGGAATCATTACAAGTGTTTATGAATCGGGAACATATGCTTGGAACTAATAACATCGATTCGGGAACAGTTAGTTTGGGTGAACATCGGAAGATGGCGGTAGGTGTTGTGAATTTGACGAAAAATCGATTATTAAAGTTTTTATTTGGATAAATAATAAATAATTTGGAATATAGACGATTTAGACTTACATCAACAATGAAAATGAGCTGCGTATATTTTGGTAGTTTACTTTTTTTTTTAATAAATAAAACATTAAAATTAACTATTGAATAAAATCATGTTTAACCAAATTCTAAATCATGCCACAACACATATTTCTGAACAAGATATCAAATATCAATTTGAATAATCACTCAAATACAAAGCGACGCGAACTTTTCAAATTTCAGAATTTCCTTCGCCCTTAATTTAATGACGTCACGCTTGCAAAGTATCGGAGCGGTGTCAGACGCTTCTGCAGTCACAATAAAAGTTTAACAAGGGTATCGTTTACTTTCTTTAAGTTTTATTGTGGTTAAACTTATTTTTTGTGACACAATCTTGTACATTTAAAATTTAAATCAATAGAAATCTTATACAATAGAACTCGTACGATATTTTCCTGTAGCTATGTGCTAATCCAGATTGTAATCTGTGAATATGTCCATGCCAAATTTTTATTCAAATAGATTCAGATTTTGCCTGAAAGAGTTACAAATATCCATTCATATTAGCATAATAATAGCAAAATTCAATCTCCATCTTCAAGTAGTTTTCTCGGTCGGGAATGTTATCTACGTTGTAGAAATATCATCCTATCATATCCCACAACTTTACATGGCAGAAATAAACTGTATTCAACAAAACAGTAGGTAAATATGAAGTTGATATAGGTAAAATCGCAGCAAAATGAGCAAATAAATTTTAAGCATAGTAAATTTGATAATAATTAATCGTTCCATTGAATTTGCTCGTAATATTTAATTCCAAATACAAGTTAGCACGCTAGTATCAATTAAATTTACTTTACGCACTGTGCAATATTATTTCATTCCTAGTACCAACTGCGTTTTTAAAAATAAATAACAAACAGAAGTAGACTGTGCGCTGTCCTATCAAACCATAATAAATTATTGTTACAAGGACTGTTTATAAGTTCATATGCTCATACGTTTCATACTTATCGAATTTTTATTTCCTTATCAATATTATGTTTGTTTCAGCTTAAATAATATATTAGAGACGAAAAAGTTTGCTTTATACATTTCAAACATAGAATTGCGTTTTGTACTTTTGAATTCTATAACTTTACGCTCTACTCATTTTATTTACAACTAGCGGTCCGCCCCGGCTTCGCCCGTGGTACATGTTTACGTTTTCTCTACATAAGAACCATCCTCGTACTTCAAGGAATATAATAAAAAAAGAATTATCGAAATCGGTTCAGCCGTTCTCGAGTTATGCGCTTACCAACACATTTTGCGATTCATTTTTATATTTACAATATAGGTACATAGTGATTAGTGTATCAACATTCAATATATGTACAAGATATTGTCCAGGATAATATCGCACAGTCAGTAAGTACGATAGAACAGGGAAGCGACCAGGATTTGGGGCAATGATATGCGAATTGTCCCAAAACATTCGTAATGAAAATTAACGTGACTCCGGGCTTATTCCACGGTTTTATTCCGTTTTATTTGCATAAGTAGTTAAATGTTTAATGTGCATGTTTTAATAATGCTCTCTGTTTCATCTTTTGTTCAGCAAGCGGGAATGGAATCTCAGTTTTGTTTTTCTAGGAATATTTATAAACAAAAATAAGCATGTTAATATGTTTACGGATTACTGAATCCATTAAATTCAATGAAAATTTTGGCTTTTAATAAGGAATTGGTAAAAATTATTTAATTTCAATTAAAAAAATACTTATCCAGTTTTTTAATGAACAAAAAGATATTGATTTAATTATGTTAATATTTGATAAAAGCTCAAAACAACCATTACCAGCTTTATTGCATTATGCTAAAAATAATTAATTATTATGTATACAGTTTTAATGCATACGGGTATATTGTAATTTGGTCAGCGAGGGGTCGCCAGTTCGGTGCCTGGTGCGGGCGCGTGGGAATCAATGGGGTTACGATTCACGCTTGACTTAAAAATGCTATATCGATAATAACGTTACAATAGAAGGTATAAATCTATTTTATAAATATTATATTGAAATAATTATAAAGCAAAATATAAAGTACATCTTCTTATTTTTTTTAATAGTATTAAATATAAATAGCTTATAAATATTTTGAAGCTCTAGAAATTATACCTTCCTGTTTTTATGCTAAAAGAAATTATATTTTTAATGTAAGGATCAAATCGCGTGGTCTAAAATATTATATTATTATACATTTTATCTTTACTTATTACTTCATAACCCTTTCTTGCTTGCTAAGCATGCGAAATAAAACCCTACAAATCATTATCACTGTCTACTACAACCTTTATATTTAAAACTAAATTCTACGAATCAGCAATACCTACCACATAAAGCACGACCATAGTCCTCTTGTCACACCATAGCCCATCTATACTAATATTATAAAGAGGAAAGGTTTGTAACTATGTATGTATGGTTTTCACGCATAAACTACTGGATACATAAACTACAGATTTTGATGAAATTTGGCACAGATAATCTTTAGAGCCTGAGAAAGAACATAGGCTACCTTTTATTGCGAAATATTATGTACCACGGGCGAAGCCGGGGCGGACCGCTAGTAGAAAATAACAAGCTAAAATCCAAGATACTTCTCACGACGTATAAGGTGGTGTTGTTAAAACAACTCGCCGGTTTTGGAGGCGATAGGGTCACACTCGCACCTTGAACTTAACCGTTAACTGACTTATAGGCTGTGATTAATAACGCTAACGATAAGGTTGTTTAAATTGGAAAAGATTGTTCTAGAAGGGTTTGTTAAGGCGTAAGGAGTGATAGGAGTAGTTTGTTTGTAGTGTAGTTCATTAGGAGTGTAGGAAAGTGAATGTATTTGGTATTTTGTAGGTATAATTTGGTATTAGATAAGGTTTTACATAGGACTGTAGGTAGCTAATCTTGTAGGTAAAATTCGATATTCGAGAAGATAGTAGGAAAATAGGCAGTAATTTAGACACAGGGACTTGCTTAGCTATCTAGAAATTACACAATATGTAAGAGGTGTTGCATAGATTAGATTTGCCTAAATCGCATGCAATGAATTTGCAGAACACATAGAAAGTTGATGATATTGTTTACATAGAAATCTTAACAAGGAAACCCAAGCAACTTTAAACTACAGCCTTGTAATGAACTACCGTTTCTTCTCCTTATATTTATGATTCATATCTATTAGCCAAGTTTGCGTTTACAATAAGTAGCACTCAGCGTGATTGTCCAAAAATTATTAAGGCATGATTTGTTAATAGTTAGCCTAAAGAAGCAATAGCTATTAGATAGTCTGTACATATCTCTATTAAAGTTGAACAGTCATCGTTAAAAGAACTAGAAGCCAAATCGAGGCGAAGTGGCGTAGTCAATAAGGCTTCATAATATTAAAAAAGTTGGGTCCCGTATGACGTCATGGGCCGATACTCGCTTCGCTGGCTTTTTGTGTCTGCCGTGTAATAGAAAATGTGAAAGTGTAATGGAAAAAGTTTGGCCAATTGTCCAGAATTTGCGGTGAAACTGATTAGAGTATGGGCAAAAAGAAGTGTAGGTACTGTCTAGTTTCGTTTTCAATTTGATGACGTCATTGTGATGATTAACGAACGAAAGATTTTTTGTTTAATTTACACAATTATTGAACAAAATTTAGTATCTGTTATAATTTGTGTAGTTATTCAATTTCTGCTTATGCGTGTGATGGGTTAAAAATTGTGAAACAATGTTGTATCTTGTAAAATGTTTTCTCGTATTTTATGGACGAAAAATAAAAATGCATATGAAAGTTTTAACATATTTTATTGATTTACTTAATACTACATATTTACTGTAAATACAAATTATTACTTCTATAGATTGGTTCTTCAACTTAAAATATGATACCGATAGTTAATTATTCATTGCGACAGATATGATATTAAAATTCAATTTATTTATGATTTTCAACTTACTTAAACGGTTATAGTTTATACATAATAAGCAATAACACAAACGGAATGAATATAAAATATTGTGTAATTATTTTATAATTTCATTTATATTTAAGTAATTATAAATATAAAGAATTACATAGTTACTTACACTCATTGTTCAACAAACAGCTTAAGTTTATTAATATCAACTTAATTAATACTTAAGTTGGCCTTTGTAATCTATATTAATTGAAATTTGAAATACAATTACAAAAGCAATGTTTAATACTTTGTAAAATAACTTAACAAATTTTATACAAATAAAATTTTAAAGTTCGACACTACTCTTTGAACAAATAGTAAAAAACTATTTTTTATCAGTTTAATACAATGATTGTAAAATTCCTTATAAACTAGTGCTAGGTTATCAAAATTTATAAACCTTTGAATAGTTTATAAAACGAAACCTATTATTAATATATCACAACACACAGTAAATATCACGATTTTAGTACTGTACAGACCAATTCTCTTAATTACAGTATTGAGAAATTATTTCTGCTCTACATTGCAAACTCCTACAATATGTGACAAATACTAAAGGTATAAATATGTAACGTTATAAATAATAAATAAAATATAGCTTTATTTGTCTCATCACAACATTAGGTAAATAGATACATTGCTTGCAATATAGTGAGTGAGCTTATCAACTAGTGTTGTGAGAGACTGGTGCCTGAAATAGGTTTCGAGGAACCTGGAGTACAAGTCACCAGCAGCGTTGATAATGATATTGTATACCTACTCGAAAATATTTCTACTTGGACATGACTATGAATATCTCCAATTAAGTGAGAAATGGCCGTTGGTACAAAAATAACACTAGTAACTAGTTTCATAACTACTAAAAGCACTTCAATGTACATTCAATAAATTTGTTTCTCTTTAAAGTATCCTGAGCAACGCTATCACAACAGAGTTTAGTAAAGTTTTTTATAACCCAATCTCAAAACGGGTATTGTATTTTTACTTTACGCCTCTTCAATCATCCGTCCCACTAAAATGCATTAAATTGAGCAACTTATCCTCTAAAATATATCTTAATGTCTAACTCTTAGATGAGAAAATATTTAAGAATTTTGTCTTAATGTTTAATAATGTCGTAATGGACCTCTTCACTTTCCTCTTTGGCGTTCTTTCGGGCCTCAGGAAAGGTTCAGATTGTGATTTCTGTAATCCATACTGACGGGGCATTTCATCTTCTTTCGGCACCTGGTATTTGTATTCTTTCACAACCTTCTCTTCATTGGGATCATAGCGATAGAGCACTGAATATGTACGCTTTACCTTCTTCGGGATTCGAGGAAGGTTTGCGGTCCTTTCGCTTTTGCAACGCTTGACCTTGTTGCGGCCATAGTAATCTTCATACGTGTCAGCATCGACATAAATAATCCGCTTTCCCAAAGCTTGCTCCCGCTCTTTCTTCAAGCTCCTCCATGATGCTATCACAGATTCGCGGCGGAAGGTCTTGTTCGGGTTGTGGCGACTGATCAAGTATGGTTGCTCCTCTTGTATGTTGGAAGTGTCTTTCAACGGCGACCCCCTCGGGCTCTGGCTGTAGTCGACCTCGTAATCATCGCGCGAGATCTGGAAATTAAAAGTGTTCTATTAATAAGTAGATTCTGTAACAACTCATAAATAAATAACTGCTGTCCCATAAAGTACGTCAGAGATCTTAGGGATTATTTTAAGTACCGATATCATAAATATCGTACGTGACTGCAAGGGCGACGTTAGGGTTATGTGGCTGTCCTTTTCTGTTATTGGCAATTCTGTCAGCCGTCTCTGTTCGTGTCGTCATTCGAGCCCTTCGCGCTGTGCCCGCATGTCTGTTACCACCTGTCGGCCTAACCATATGCATGACAATGCTGGAGATGCTGGCCAACTAATGCTATTTAATAACATTCGACAGTGAACTGTCGAGGAAGTTTGTACGAAGAAATGTCGTTTTTTAAATATTGCTTTCCGTTCCAAGGTTCATAAACCAGAGGTTACAGACGTATAACGTCACGATTCAAAATAGTTTAAAGCTACTAAAGTACCAAAGGTTGAGCAAGGCGTAAAATAATGTCACCCGTTTACATCGCTTGAAACTGTAAAAGCTTTCAGATTAATGAGATTTTATCGGTCGAACGTTTCGAAATATTGATAAATATACCTTTTAATGTTTATCTGTGGTTGTGCAACGTTTGTTTGTTTTCACAAATATATGCAATGCTATAACGGTTTTAGAACGGGTCAGGCAAAAATAGCTGCTTCGCTATGTCAGTTTATTGGAAAACGTTAAAGATTGAACGAAATCGTAACGTGGAACTGCTGCTGTTCTATTTCGTATCAAAATATTTGGGTTCTATTTTCAAACTATCATCATTTTTTTAAGTCAAGATAATTAAACGCTTTTGTTACGTTTTTCAGGTTACGCTTGTCGTTTATAATTTGTATAAATAATCTTAGCCCGGATTCTTTAAGAAATTGATACATCTTGCAGTAAGATATTTCAATGCCCGTTGGTCTTGACACGACAAATCTGCCTCGATGCTTGTTTTGACAGCTCGCGTTTTGTAACATTATTTTTAATGGTTTCGTGTAAAAAGGTGCACTGTCGCGAATTTAGGTCGTACAAAAAAATGGGTCACACTGAAATAGTTTTTTTTTACTAGGAATGTTAGTTAACGCGGCCCAATTAAACGCGATTACGTCGTGCGAATATAGGTTACGAGGGAATTGTTATTTGCTATTATTATTATTTAAATTGTGTAATCGAGCTAAGCGGTCGTTTTGCAAGAACAAAATTAACCAAAGTTTTCTTTTTCAGGTAATGCAGTTTATTCGGAGACGCTTTTTGAGTATCTAATATACAAATAAATATTGTTTACTTGAAAAGTATACACTTTGGTAAGTCGTATCCACGTTTAGCTTTCTCGTGTCATTTTAAGTTCGTGCGGTGATATTTCGTTAAACACATCCAGTATTTCTGTCCCAGCGTTGCCTAGTCGTGTTATTTGTGGAGGTTATTAAAATCCGAAGGTACTTACTACAGTTAAATTCGTCGCAAGTTATTTTAGACAAGCGATTTTATGCAACGATGATTGTATCTGTGTTTATCGCTCGCGAAAATAGATCGTTTAACCTTATTAACAGTGCTTTAAGAGCCAATAAAATGCAAATAGATAACAATTGGAATTTTTCGCAAGTGTTACGTGGATTTGCTCTTGTTGTAATAATGGAATGACATCATGAGATAGTTGTTGATACTTGAAATAAATATAGATGATGATCTCAAATATATGGATTATGATTTTTCTCAATTGTAATGCTACAAAGCAGGATTTGGCTTAACAGAGCAAAAATATCTTAACATTCATTGAAGTTTTTTCGGTTGAGCGTTGAAACCCACTTTCATACAACCGTTATTTCATATGTGCTCATGCAAAAAGCATTAAGATTTTTTTCCGCACATTTACAGCTATGTTTCGGCTGAGTTTGAGCTAGATTGTCGATACTTCGCCTAATTTATCACTTTAGACTGTGACTTCTAGGTAACTGTAGTGTAATTTGAATGGTAGTGGTAAATAATTGTAACTTTAACATTCTTATTTCAAAGATTAATAGGCATTTAGAGTGGCTTTTAAATCTCATTTTCTAGTAGTTTGATTTAGGTGAAGGTAATTTGTTCGTTTGATATTGAGTATTAAAAAATGGCATCATAAGTGGTTTGGTGTGACTGTCAGGTTCAATTTAAAAATTAAATTATTTAATGCTATTTTGGACGACATAATATTGCATGATATATCATCATTATTTCATTTCTGTTTTCGTGAAACTAACTTTCTGTTTGGCCTTAATGCGCATACGATAAAACGTATTTATTTACGTTTACTTTATAAATATTTACGTGAGAATAAAATTCTAATATTTTACACGTTGATTTAGTATTCAAAACAATTATATATATACAAATGTAGGTATGTATTGTACGTATGTATTTATATCGATTTGCGCTATTCTTGTCATAGTGCGACTCGTTTTATTTTTAGTATCTGTAATCTATTAGTGTTATAATTATGAAGGTTAGTAACCGATGTATTTATTTCAGTGTCTATTGTGTGTGTAAGGTTATAGCATCGTTTTATAACAATTGTAGAGACATTTGACCGATATATGTATGTATATGGATGACGTTTTCACTTTCATTAAGATTTTGTAAAATTATTTGCGGCTTTCGCTGTATTGTATAACTAGGACGCTTGATACGCTGATCATTTGGTATTTAACAAATGTGTCATAAGATTACTTTTCTTAATGTTGTGGCAGTTTATAATTAAATCAAATAGGTGAAAAAGAAACAAGTTTATCATTGATCAATTTCTCTCATAGCCAAGTTGGTAGATATTTACCAATTGTCCTATCTCATGTTATTAACATGAGTGATGTTATATTTAAGCAACTAACATTTAATTATATGATTAATTTCATTGCTGACACACCCTCTGTATTAAGAAAGTGACTGATAATTATTTAGTTTTTTTTTTAAGTTTATCGTGTTTCAACATTATCGGAATTTGTGACGTGTTTTCTGACTAACTGTGACATGCCCACGCGATCTTCACACATTTAACGTAAGCTGTGACTAATAGATTGTTTTTATAATAATTGCTCAATTTTTACATACATCTCGCAGAGGGCAGATAGGTCGTTGTACCCTAGTTGATTTCCTTGAAGTTGCCGAGTTGATTTTAATGTCATTTTTTGTAGGCATTAATTATCAGTTCGATTGATGGGAAGAAGTTAATTGGTAGTGATGTGCCCTTATCGATAAATATTTTACAAAACTTTACATGTAAGTTAATTGATAGTGATTTTCGCTTATCGATAATTTATTTTACAAAACTTTACGTACGACATTGAAATAAAATAAGTACCTATGTCGTTTGGCCGAGCCATATTTAATCTTCATTAGTGTTTAAAATCTTAAATCTCTTGGACACGAAGTAATGTCGGTGATATAATTATTAATCACGCGCTGTCAATAATTTTTAAACTGTCAACCATCTTATCTTACGATCGCAGCTTTCGAAATTTGAGGGAGTTGAAAAACTAGATACAGTAACGTATTAGTTATTAGTTTCTTATTACTTATGTATTGTGATTAATATTAATTTGTTTCATATAATTTTGAAGATTAGGTTGGTTTCTTAGAAAAAATGGATGTAGGTACTCATAGTTTTGTTAAACGTTTGAAGATATGTAGTTTGTCGTTTGATTAGTCGTATTCAAATCCCGAATTATCCTTTTATTTTATTATAAATATGTACTTAACGATAACTTCTTGATGAGTATTATAGTAGATTTTATTCACAGTGAAAGTTCATATAATTCTCTAAACTGGTCTTACGATGAGCTTTTAAGATATGTTATTGACATTAAATACAATTGATTCTTTTATCTTTCATCTCTATTGACGAACTTTCTATTTGTACAAGCACTTTTGATCTAAGAAACATTAGCATTAAATATAGTTTGCATATTATGTATTATGAAATTGTAAACTTAAATGAATAAGAGAAATTTGAGGAGTTCTCATTTCCTTTCGTTCATGCGGTCGTTAGCAGCTCTGAGAAATGAAATGCGCCGTAATTATACTCGTACTAGTTTCAGTTAATTTAATTTAATTAGTTATTCGTATTATTTCGCGTTTATAAAGTTTTTAATGCACGCAATCTTTATGATATAATTTTTAATAAAAATATAACTTCCGTAATAAAAGTTTGTTTTTGATACAGTCGGGCTTTTAATCTTTTTTTGTCGAGTTTAACCGAGGTTGTTGTTATTTAATAGCTACGAATCTAAAGCAATGTCAAGATTGAAATAAATAATGAGCTAAGCAGTATGGTAACAGACATTTGTATGGGCAGTGAACTCGCTTCAGTAATACGCTGCATTTGCGTACAACATTGTTTACATGTAGAATTCGATCTGATTGTATTGAATGCACCTTATAATGCTTCACAAATCCTTTCATTACAGACGGTCTAATGCTACTAATTATTCCTATTAAATAAGCAATTTGTTTGACAAACTCACCACACTCTCCCAACTGCCTCCAAGAATCGTCTTGTCCAACATTTTGAAACACACACGTCAACACAAACGATATCGCTTTGATATCACGCCAAATTACGAAACGGATTGAGTAATGGGTCAATTTGTTGTAGCGTAAACGGGATGAGAATCACGTTGTCACTCGGGAAGTGTGAGTATTGGCACAGTGCTAACACCTCGAGCTCTCCTGTTCGACTGAGCGGGACTCGTGTGCCGGACATATTTATAGGCCGGGAGAGGGCGGATTTCGGGAACTTGGATCTTCCACTTAACGTATAGTAGTCATATGCTTTCGGGGAATACTATATTCAAACTATTGGGGGTAGGTGCGTGCTACTAAGTTGGTACGAGGAAGGATGGGTCACGCGTGTTAAATTTCGCGTATTGTTTCCGGGACGTTGACCGTATTTTGTCACGTTTATTGTGTAATCAGTAAAACGTGTTTCGTTTGTTTACTTGTAATTTAGTAATCGTTGTTGATATTATAGATAGTGTGATACACGTGGAGTTGGAAAGTATTGTGAAAATTTCAGGTGAGAGATTTCAATTTTTTATTTAATACGCAAACGAAGTTGTATGTGGTCGTGTCATAGGTTTGATCTGTATTTTTTTTTCAAATTTAAACAAGCAGTCTAATATATGAGGACGATCATCTACCTATTTCCCTGAATAGAAAAATATAAAGGGCGTTCCTTTACTTAGATATTGTTGTATATGTGTGAGAACACAGACCTACAGCTACAAATGATAATCAATGATTTAACCGTACAATTTATATTTAGCTTTTGACAATAACTAAATATAAACAGTTTAACTAGATGCGATCGAATGTTTCCGTTTTACAACTGGTTAAAGTGCATCGGACCACTTCACTTGGAAACGTTTGACGTCATCGTCTGAAGCCAAACGTTAGAGTCAATGACATTACTGCCTGCATTCGATATTGATGCCTCATTAATATATTACTTACATAATATAGAACTAATTTGTATGCATTTTTTTATGTTATTGGACGGAAGAGTTGTAAACGCATCGCTAAAAGGAAAACCTACTTAGAGATTTTACTTTTTTGTTTTGAGTGAATCGTGACATTTGAGGTAAAATTTAATATAAGTTAGGTAAAGTATTAAGTATTGAAATTATCCACGAAATTTTATGTGAATATGTTAATAAAAAAGCTATAAATATGCTGTTAAATGCTACATAATGAGCGGTAAAAGGTCAATTCGTTGATTAGATTCGCTCACTGAAGTAGAAGTCAAGAGACTTGCACTATTTTAATAGATATTAGCATTATTTAAGTTACGAAATAAACTTTTAGTATTGATGCAGTTGGTATCAAATTCATCGCTATTGTCCTCTATTTATTTTTAGTTACACATATCAACATAATGTAGTTATTAGGAAAAGACTATCCTTATTTTTGATAAATCGCTAATAATGATGTTTTTCTTAAAATATTTCCCTAAAAAAATCTACCCGGAAAAAAAAAGACCTCTTCTTTCCGTGAGTAATGTGACAAGGTTTTTTTTATTATGGCGAGATTTATGCTTTATAAATAATGTGAGGTTTAGAATAACTACTGTATATGGACTAAGAGTATATTGAACTTTGGGGCTGTAGCCCTTGGCCACGGAAATGTCAATGAACTTTTCAGGGACACGGTTTAGTTTTAGTAACGTTTTATACGTTATAGATATTTTAATTGGAGCTGTTTGATTTATGACATGTAATTTGATATGTGAGAAATATAAGGAGTTACTTCCTATTTAGTTTGTGGTATGAAAAGATTTGTTCTAGCTCCGATATTAATTATTTTCCTCTAAGAATCCGAGAATAGTGAATTAACTTTTTAGTAGGTATCGATAATATTAATTTATCGGTAATATAGTGTGTACTTACTAATAAGAGTAATTAGAGCTAGAATTATCAATTTAAATTCATGGAATATTCATTTGAATTAGGTATTATAAGTCAATACAATATTTTTGGGTTTTAAAAAGGAAAAATTACATACAATTTGTATTAGAATTTGGTTGTTGTTTGATGTATAATTAATTGTTCCACAGAACATATAATTATGTACTTTCTACCAGTGGAGTAGAGATGGATTTACTGAATACTATTTAAGAATTTTATTGCTTTTTCCACGTAGTATGTTTTAACATCCGTTTTGACGTTGCTAAAATAGTTGTAAAAGTTTTCCGAAGTTTGTGTTATATTATCCGAAGTTTATCATTATTTTTCTTTGTATTTTCATTTTAGTATTCCATCTTATCTCGCAATATTTGAGACTGTACTTAGAAGATTTTCTTAGGCTTTGAATTATTATGGAATTAAACTTGAAGTGGTACAAATTACAATAGTGGGTGAAAATATGTAGGCTGTTACTGGCAGCAAACCACCTTTCCTGTTCTTGGCTTGCGCCTGGCCTGGAGATGGGCTGCCGCCGAGGGGGTCACGGAAGAATTCTAACAAATACCCGCGGCCCCATCATTAAAGCGGCTCGACGGAACACAGTGGGGTTTTAGTCGGTAAGAATCCGACATAACCCTCGGCTCCTTCCCCGGGTGCCGTGGGTATCTTTGGAAGATTTCACCACTATAAAAAAAAGGCTGTTACTGGCATATAAGATTTGATTTCATCTCATATCACGAAAGTGTGGGATTAATCTAGTTAAAACGATCCCATACACATATTGCGTATGTTTGAATTTTTAATAAACGAATAGGTACGTAGAAAATACGCAGCAGTATTAGAAGAAATTGCTTCACAAAGTACAATATGCTTTCATTCATTTCATATGAAAGTTTCATAACAACGGATTTATTTGTTTACATTATTTCTTACGTCATTAGGCACGGTTTACAACGGGCCTCGTTCCGGGAATGTTGTGCGGCGGGCTGGTGTTGAATAAACAATTGTATGAAGACGTTGTTTTGGTATTGGACCCTTAGTTTTCATGTGAGCCTGGTACTCGGAGTTTGTATCTAAGTTAATTGATTTTAGTTCATAATTTCTGCGATTTTAGTGAATGTTGGTAGAATAAAAGTAGTTATATTTATTCATAATGTAAAATCATGAAAAACAAGCTTAAGGTTTTCCTACGCAAAAGGCCATATAACAAATCTATTTAATTTATCATTTAATTAGTAGGTATGTATTAAATATGATTAATTACGGTGAACGTCACCTCTTTCTCATAATCATGTATTTCATTTAAATTTATTTATTTATTTATATTTATAAATACTTTATTGCACTTAAAGATAACAA
>CAJQZN010010339.1:0-11860 GCA_907164685.1 Colias eurytheme | reverse complement strand
ACTCGCTAACTGGTACGTTATTAGAATAAATAAAACAAATTCGCTGCGAAAAAAGGTTTATAAAAGAAAGTTTAAATGCTGAATTTTTGTCAGTGAAATAAATATGCGAGACGTGTGTTCGCGTTTATACTCTGTGGCAATTAAATCCTTGTTCCACAATTTTTATACAAATTTGTTTTGTCAAAAACAGCTTGGGGATTACTACGAATTCGTTAAACTATTTCCATCGGTATACCAATCACAATGTACAGTGTGTAATAAAATTATCAATTTGGTTAAATAAGTGAGGAAAAGCGATAAATTCCGACGGACGTGTAGCATTAGCAACGTAGGCGTTAACAGACCAAGAAATAAAATTTAAACGCAGTCAATTTAAATGCGTATTAAATGTACATAAAATTTACTGTGACACATAAAAGTCTATGGTCGGAAAATTAATACGTCATTCGAAAGTAAACGACTCATTTGCGCGGCAATAACCAGAATTTAAAGATGTCGATGTAATCCGTTCGACATTATTTAAATGCAATAATCAATTTATGGCTGTTGAATATTTAAATACAGTTAAATTAACACGTATAAATCGTCGTTGATGAGTGTAAACTAAAACTGTATCAATTATCTGTGCTCGAAAAAAACTGTCAGTTGACAGCGAAAAGGGCGGGAAAGTGTCAAAATAAATCGTATAGAATCGAGCAAACACAGCGCGGCATACAATTAAAATCAAGCGATTTCGCTTAAAACGCTATTTAGCGGCAATTACGCCGCGTCATCGGCCATTGTCCAGGGCGATTACGCGTTTCGCACAATGGGACCAATCGGGGCCTTAACGAAGCGCAGGGCCGGCGCCGGCACTCCGAAGACGTAATTTGCGGTACAAATTGCAGACGAATTTCGAGCTGCGGCAAGTGCTTGCCGTCGGAGTTGGAATCGATGGGCAATTTGCTGGCGGACAAACAAGATGTCTGCGACGCTGACGTTTTGGATATAATTTACCCAGTTTTGAACGAGTCTTCGCTGTGAATAGGTCAGACAAGATAGTTATGCATAGGTACTAAAGTTGTATACATAATTTAATAATATTATACCTACATAATTGTATTGTAAAAAGTATAATCCGTATTTATTAATTTCTGTTCTATTTCATCGTGTTAATAAAAGTTATCAAAACTGTAACTGACCACTAAAATATATTCAATTATATTATAGACTAGCCCAGTCTGCTGGGACAGTAAATCCGATATAAGGTATCAGGCGCCAGACCGACAGCTTTGGATATTCTCTAAGGCATGTGCACGTGTAGCACCGCTTACTTCCTGACCCGGGACTGCTTTTGAAATTATTCTACAATAGTAAATTCTCGAATTTAAAGAAGAGACTTATATAAAATATCAATAAAGCTTGCACGAAAAATAAAGTGAATAAATTATATCCGATTAAAAATGTACTCATAACCATCACAAATATGAAATAATAGAGGCTCACCAATCTATTTATTATTTCATCGTGAAAGTTTATCAATGATTTTTATTATATTCCCTTCTGTGTCTAATGTGACAGTCTTCAGTCTATATGAGCTAGCCAATTGACCGTGCTAAACAACACTTAATAAATAAACTCCAATACCCGCGTTATCCAAAGATCATAATAGTTACCTAAAGTACAGGGCCGGTAATTATGCGCTGACAAAAGCGCTCTTTGTACGCGCCTCCAATAATGGCATCAACTTTACTAATTTCGCCATGCCGAGCCCAGCCTTTGTTCTGCTGTCTTTTATAACTAGCTAGTCTATATAAATAGGAATACTAAACTATAACTACGTATAATAAGACGCTTTTGTATTCGCGTCTGTAAGAAAAACGTTGGCGCTGGTAATGTTAGTATTAGTTAGGATTATTTAAAGCTGTTTGATGTAGCATTTATAATGCTATTAACTTTACAATTATCTAAATAAAATAATTTATATTACTTAATCCAATATTTTTCTCAAGACAAAACAATGTCCAAATATCCAATTCTACATTGGATTGTATACATCCACATGTAATACATGTGGATGTATAAAAATACGATAAATTGTATACATACTTAATTGTAGGACTCTGTAAATATGGCGAAATAATTAAAATAATTAATACTTTATCTATCCAACACAATTTACTAATTGCTCATTTAATTAACATCTAGGTATGTTAATTAAATGAGCAATGAGAACAAAACATAAATTTAGAATACAAGCTAATGACAAAATATTACATTTTTCTATCACTTGCTATAAAATATTTAGTTAAGCATGTGATTCGAAGAAACAAGATGAGACCAATAATTCTATTAACCTATTTCATAGCATGATCCAATTTTATTCACATAAGGAAAAATAATTTAAAACTTTTGTATAAACGCAACAAACATCATCATCTTCATAAGCAATTATTTTGCATTATACTCCGAAGGCACAGATAATAAATCTGCGATTGAATAAAAATAACATTAACAACAGCACTGTTGCTATAAGAGGGTACTTTCATAAAATCTATGACGTAATACCACCAACAAAAGATAGAACAAGGTGGAATTACTGAACGAACTTCAAGTCAATAACTCGGAAATTGTGAAAGTTATATTGTTTTGTTATCAGCGAGTTTGATTATATTTAATGTGAATAAAGGATTAATGCTATTATGATAATGGTGTAGACTTTATTTTATAGAATTTTTTATGAAAAACTAGTTCAAACCGGTGTTCAGGATAAAAGCCTATATTATGTTTTCCAGGTCTGTATTTATCTGCATACAAAACATTAACTTAAGTATAACATGCATGTAGCAAATGCTATATAATTTGATGACAGAGGAACAATATTAACGTCAGAGAGGATAATTTTTGCAGAGGATATTTTCATCTTTATTATCTACAAATTGTAGGAATAAAATATAAATTACTCCACAACCTAGCTACTACAAAACTACATCTGTAAGTCTAACATGCATTTTCAATACGCAATGTAGAAATATTTTTCCTCTTTTTCCCAAGACAGACAAACAACCTTAACTATTATTCGAAGGTCTCAAATGACCGAGCTAAAAAACAAAATCATTAAAAATGTCTGCTATGACTAAACATCTTTATTATAACCCGTAATGGCGTCGAGTGTATTGTGATTCGTCGGAAATTTGCTTTTTACAGCATCCGAGGACTATTAAAGGCTAAATTATACAAATTCTCTCCATTAATTATAAAAATTATAACAGAAAGGGAACAGGCGAGATATTTTATTGTGTCGTTTACTTGAATTATTCGCGATCTCACTTTTAATAGGTACAAGAATAAACAAATGTATCTGAAACTTAACGCAAAATTGTGACGATCTAAACTTTGGATATGAATGTTGCCCGATTACACAAAAACTTCATAATCCACGCTTGGAATTTAAACGGAGGCTTATATTCTGTAAAAGGTAGAATAGCTGCGATGAAGAAAATTTGGAGAAAGTAATCTACGTTAACACAAAAGTACCATAAAACTCTTTGTATATTTTATGTTTAAAAAATACAAGTCTATACAAAAGCCATTTATCGAGATAAAGACCTTTAAAAGACGTGCATAAGTGCGAGTATGAGAGCTTTCATTGCGCTGAAACTAGCAATATGGCGGAACTAAAATAAGAAAACGATTACACAGCAAGAAATATAATGAAAGTGTGTATTATTTAACAGGAACGTTGTAGCCTGTAGGTAAGCCGGCGTGTGTCGGCGAGCATTATGCTAAATAATACATAGGATCGCGGCATCTACCACGCTGCGATGTCAGATTATAAAAAACAAAGAGGTGAAATGCATTGTTTTAAACGTGATTTAATGGTGAAACGTTTTACCCTTAGTCCGTAGCATTTTTGCGGTGAAATCCTGGAGAATTAAAGCGTTTAACTTATTCCATGTGCGACGAGATTATCAGATTGTTTTTGTTCCTCTTAGTTGTTAGATACATATATATTTTTTATAAAAAGCAGAGTCATCACTAGTACTTGACGTAGGTACATGCATTTTAAAAAATTAATTCAAGTTTCATGTAATCCTTTTATATTACGATCGAATATGTAATATTTTCAGCGATATTTTATCTCAACATCCATATACAAGTTGATGCTGCCTAAGCCATATTACATTGATAATTAAATAGCCACCAAATTAATATATACACAGGTCTCAAATTGTGTCGATCTCAATTAAGATCGCCGCTCGAGCCTCGAGAGACCACAGGACTGGTACAGTACGGAGATGTCGAACTCAGATTCATTAAAATTATTCACGCAATTATAGAACCTTTGTCGTTATAATAATTGTCATTATTACATGCAAAGGTGCGGAAAAGGAACTGATGTTTTACAGCAGTAGTGATAACTCAATATTTGAAAAAAAAAACATATTTCTAATAGTATGGAATTAAATTAACATAATGCACAGACAAAAAATTTTTTGATAGTAAGTTTACTAGGTAGATTATTGTATTTTAAACAAAAATGTATAGAAAATCAATATAAAAGTTTAACTAGAACTACAAAAGTATACGAAAAAGTGCCGTGTAACGTATTCGACGTAATTATTCGATGAAGAGCAAAATAATTGAATTGATTAGAGGTCTATATCAATATCTATTATATAACAGCATATCACGTCACATAATGATGTCATCGCCACGTATACACGGATATTATAGCATATGAGAATAGGTCACAGCCTACTTTGTTGATAGGAAAATGCTACGTGGATAACTAAAATATTATATTCAGATACCTTTGGATATTAACGTGTATTTTGTATTCAATTTCTGTTCATCACCATGACATTAAAACCCAATAATTCCTTCACAGAAAACAAACTAGGATTTTCAATTAAACAGTCCAATTAAAACCTACAAATACTATGAAATAAATAGTAAATATAGTCTATTTTGCAGTGTGCACTAAAGCCCTAGATTCTTGTAAGCGAGTGGCGGCAGCATTAGGTCAAACCTCTTAACCTTTAACTGACGTGGTATACGTCTCACAGACGTCATTATTTTTATTATGACAATATTTTTCAAAAAACGCGACACGTAGCGTTACCCCTCCCGCTACCTTCCTATCCCGCCATCTTGTTGCCGTCAGTCGCGGCCGCGAGCGCGACGAGTGCACAGGTTTTCCCACAGGAGCGATCGCCGTCTCACAGACGTAAGTACGGTGTTTATGTACAAAAACTAAGCATGTCTCTTGGTCGTCACCTCTGTGTTTACGTAGGTAGCCACATAGGGTCTCGTTGACGTCACATCGGTTTTAATTTTATTCAATTTCGCAGAATGCCTAGAAAAAATGAAATCTGCACCAAAGAGTATGCCACAAACACCTATGCTAGCTAGGAGTATGCCAAGGAAACGGGAAAGAACCCCAGTTGAAAGACCAACTTCTGCATTGGACCAACCGACATGCCTGAACCTCCTCCGTCTCTAAAAAGCCAAGCTAATCCGCAACCTGGAACTCGGAAGACGTGTGCAATATGTCCAAGTCGCCTAAAAAGAAGAACAAAGTACTATTGCTATCAATGCAGCAAGCCAATGTGTCTTACATGCTGTCTTCAAATATGCAATGACTGTACTATGACGTTGAAAATGTACCGAATATGTGCCTTGTCATTTTTTTTGTTATTGAAGAAAGACTAATTATTTTTGTTACTTTTCAATTATAATATAAAGAAGTAACGATAATTTAAGTTCATTTGTCGATTGATGAATAGTTTTAGAAAAAAAAAGAGTTCCTAAATTTAGATAAGCAATTAGAGTGTATTCATGAATAAATGTTGATTATTATTAAATTAAGGACAGTAGTTTTATTTTGTCTGTAATAAATTGTTCTTAAACATGTATGAATAAATTTGTAAAACCGTTACAGTATAGTATTGTTTAATTTATATTATTTTATTTCAATTTAATTTTTAACGTCTATGAGACGGTACTGCGGCGTTAAAGTTACATTTAGACCAGTACGTCAGCCAAAGGTTAAGTTAATTATCTGACCGAGCTGTTTTTCAATTTACACTCGATTCAATAGAAATCGCTTGTTAATAAGACTCACTGTAAATTCTTTTAACTGGACGACTGGACGTGATAATTCTGTTTAGTCGTTTTGTAAAAGAATTAGATATATTGTGAAGTATTATTTAATTTTATATTTGTATGTAGTATGGTAGGGAATATTGAGTCACGGGTATTACAGTACGTAGAGTTGATTTATGAGTATGAGTGTTTTTGGAAATAAACTAATATGTTTAAAATAAAATATTAGACTCCGAATACTTAATGCTACACCAACACACTTGTATACATATAAATATGAATTATTCGATATTCAGTAGGAAAAAACTTGAAATCTAACCCTATCACATAACAGATAGCAAGAGGCAAGAAATCAGACACTAGATACTAAAAGGCCAGAATGGACCTATATACATCACGAACAAGGTTAGGCAATTTCGGAGGGTCGTGTTACGTCTAATGCACACTAAAAACCTTTGAAGACGGATTGAGTTCCTTTAACAAATAATGAAATGTACAGATAAAAAGTAAATGTACCAAAAAAGTATGATTTAAATTCGTTCATCTATTTTGTGCCAATATATATGTAGTTTTCCAAAATCAGAAATAATATGTCTACATGCTTTAATTCATATCGTAAAAACCTTTCCTTATAGTAAAAACGTAATAAGTATCAAGTAAATTTATTTTTTACTAGGTAGATTATAGTTTATAGGCAGTCACCCTACGATCAAATATTATTTTTCCACTTTAAAACTAGGCCTTAAAAGCCTATGTTTAACGGTCAGTTACTATCCTAAGGCGGTCGATCGAATGGCGGAAATTACATATAAGCAGGCCGCAAATACATCTGATAAGTGGCTTTCCACGCTACTTGATTGATGCCTTCATTGCGACCCTGGTGTTGCTGCCCTGTGCTGTGATATCGAGTGTTACAACACTTGGAACAAATTATATATATATGAAAAAATATGTATGGTTGTTGGAATAATTCAATAGTTAGGTTTTATGTGGGGTATTACTAAAGCAATTAGGTTGAAATTATTGTCGTACCTACTGTGTCATGTGTAGTTACGGTTACTTACAGTTTATTTATGAGTAATTTTTCGTGTTTATCCTTTGTTGTATGTTTAAAAAGTGCTTTCTTTGTTTTAAGTGTTTGCCGGAATGCTTATCAACAATTAAAATCACCATATTTTTTATTTCCCGTCTACAATAAATTTAACGGGCAATGCGACTCGCGTCCTACTAAGTTTATAATGAGCGGAATGTTTCTTTAAATAAAAAATTAACACCAATTTCAACCCGATGATTTTGTAATTAGGGGCCGAATCTTAATTAATATGTAAATCAAGGCTTAGTTCGTAGTTAATGGTAAGAAGTCGGTGTTATGTGAGCGAAACACGCTACGCTAGCATGGCCAGAAATACAGCAAATATTTCCACTCAACTTGAATGAAATGTAATTAAAGAAGCGGTGGCGGCGGAAATTTTATTTCGAAATAGTTTGAGTTCGCGAAATTAATTTGGAGCCGCGGTATAAACGTGTTATGTTCGTATTCATGCACATACGCCATTGACAACATGTTATTAATAATGTTTTGTCGTAAACAAATGATAATCGAAAAGCTTTACGAAGAATTTGTCGTTGAAATATTTGTGATGTGTCACAATATATCAACACGGGATTACATTTGTAAAGATCAAAAGAAATCTGCTGTTTCATATTAATATTTTGACAAATTGAAACAAAACGTAATGATTTATTGCAAATATTTTAAGTATTCATAAATATCTATATCTTGTGTACATTTAACGTCTAAGAAATCCTATAACCAAAACACCAGCGGTCACCAACACCACGTCCGTACATTCTACAACTGCATATTCGCAAACAAACAAGGCATAAAAAACAATCACCATAATCCAGCAGCGAGGGTTTAAAATATTCACTCATTAAAAACTTTTCAACGCGTAATGAAAATCTTATTGGACTGCAGGCGGGTTAAGGGGACAGAAATGGCCCGGGTAAATGTATTACGAATGGATCGCTGCCTTTGATTCGTCACATCAAAGACGATAGCTCTCCGCTAAATCGAATCAGGGAGCTTTGTTTCTAGACGGTAGGTAAATTTGTAAAGCATAGATCTCGAGCGTCCTATTGTAAAAATGCTGAGTATTGAGTCGAGTGTGCAAATAGTTGAGGGATGTCTATTGCTATTAACGAATCGAATACTCTATTTAAAGATGTTATAGCATTTCGATTGTAAGACTAGAGCACCTATGTTTTATTCAGCTATAATTTTGTTCAAGGTTTTGTTTGTACATAAGGTAATTAAGACGGTAAACTGCCAATAAAAGAATTTGATATAAAAACAGCTTACAACCATTTCAATGTTATTATTTAATGAGAAAGTACATTTACTTTAATAAGTTTGTCTTGTAAATGCATCGAAATTATCATCAGTCAGATATTTACGAAGAAAAAGTTATATCTTGAAACTTAATAAATGGAATCTCAAAGTATATAATTATAACTAAACTACATTGCGATCGCAACTATAAGTTCATTAATCAATTCAATAACATCAATTTAGAATGATTGCTTTACATTGAACACTCCAATCAACTACACATAATGCACTTGTAGTTCTAAGCCATTATGCATTACATCGATAAACATAACCCACCAATAACCAAAAAATGCATAATCATTTACACCTCAAACCTGAACTCGATATTCGAGTTAAAAATCCCAGTTTGGGCCATCGCCAAGCGCTTGCGTAACGGGCTGCAGTAATTTTAAGAAGTATATTGGTTTAGTTTTACACGGCGCTTGCCAACCAGGCCAGTATTAACCCGTGGTTTATTGCATTTAACTGGAGGTTATATTTAAGAACGCTACCGAATACAAATTAGCGCTAACGCCCGTTTGTGGTACAGGGAGGTTGGAATGAGTGCAAGCGTACTGTACACTTCAGCTTAAATACGTACTGTATTTTACAATTTAATAATACGAATTAACGGATTAAATGATTCTGTGCAAGATTATGTGCTTATGTAACGATTGTTAAGTAACAAAAAAGTATGCGTCTGAAATAAATTATCCAAATTACAGACTACAATGAAAATCGCTAAATAAACAAAATAAATAGAGTCGACAAATTATTGAAATACATAATTCACTCTAAGACTTGATTATATTCTCAATTCCCAAAAATAAAAGGACCCAATTTAAGAAATATCAAACAGTAATAAACCTTTTTTGCTTTCGATATCAAATAAACAGCCTGTTTACGTATTCACGCGGCATTGTTTACGAAACGTAAAGATTTAAAGCGTAGCGCCGTAGCACCGTAGCGGCGTAGCAGCGTAGGCTTCACGTAGGCGTCACAATTGTTTTTACAAACTGGCAAGTGTCCAAGGGAGCTACGTGGTCAGTGTACTGATCAGCTGATTACGGCATTTGGACGGTTAGGAGACTGTATTGGTTCTCTAACCAGGATTAACCAGAATCTTGGCAGAGGACTGACTTGCTTGGAATTTCATATGTACGATGTGTTTAGACAATTTTGGGAAATTCTCCGTTCATTCAATTGAATATGATGTGAAAATACGTCTGTGTAGAATTCATTTTTTAGTTATTTAATACATTACAAAATGTATCATATTTTGCTTGAATTTTACAAAACAACCGAATAAATTCCAATGATATAAATTTCCTTCACAAATTACAAAACAACCTACATATGCCAAGTACCATATATTACTTATTGAAGATATCTCACAAAACATAAAGCATACGATTCCAAATCCTTGTTCCTCAGAAAACGAGACAAAAGAACAAAAATCTCGGGCTGAGAGCTTAACCTATAGCCTCATATTTATATTGAAGGCACTATTTCCGAGGCTTCATTCAAGACCTACTTTCCGTCTTTACATTATGAACGAACTCTGTGAATGCTTTATGCGTCCTGTTTTGAGATCGGCTTTTTATTAATTGCAGCGAGATTTCAAGTACGAGTAATGAAGATAATTACGAGAGATTTTAAGGAATAATTCGGATGGAAAATTGCTTGCACGCCCGGATTATAGTTTGTACTTCAATAAAACATGGCTGAACAAGCTAATAGCGGTTTGAAATATTTCATATTTTCTATATTTATAACGTGATTGTACGCTATTTAATATTGCTGCATTATAGAAATAAAATCGGAGCTTACTGAAAATGAATGTGTTTAAAACTTCCTGACATTTAAATTCAAATGTCTAATGTAAATAAATATAAACCCGTAAGAATTTATTTAAATAAAAAGGAGAAATATTTCTCAATCTCTGAAGTTTTCCGTCTACATTCATTTCGTCGTAGCACTTAGCTACGAATCGCGTAGTCGCGTAGCGCACTCGTAGTATATCTTTTTCTATTCAAGTGCAGTTTACGTAACAGCAAAAGTTGCAGAGTGTTATCCAACTGCTCATGAAAAGATAAATTCTGTTAGTTACGAGGATTTATTTTTGAAACACCAGCTTTATCTTTATTTGTTATAACACTGGGTTGGAACTAAATATGGTTTAAATGTTCCGATATTTATTCAAACTGGCTACGAATTGAACTATTATAAAAATAATTTATTGATGCTTAATGCATTGAAAATAAAAATATTAAATACTACTTTATTTCATTGCTATAATGAATAAAGTTTCCTAGTAATCAATTGAAAAGAATTTGTAAAGCTGTAATTGAATCATAAGGATTGAATTTATTTTACCTTTAATATTGACGATATTTTTGTTTACAGAGAAATATCACAGGAATTAAGTAATTTATGATTACTACTTTTAAGTATATATTGTTGCAAAACATTAATTTTAAACGACAGGAAAGTCATAAAATGTAGCTTCTTTTGAACTATAAACTATTGCAAACATCATGAGATTCACAAGACGTTTCCATACATCTAGAAGAGTGACATAACTTAATGGCACTAAACATGTGACTAAACCTTGTAATTAGGTCAGGCCACTTAATTAACAAGTGTCATTACGAATGTGCCCGGTGCGGCCGTTGACCCCGTGACGTAAGCACTGACATCTCGGTTTTGAAGAGCCCGAGGCGTGACTCTGCGTTTGTTTCTTTTTAAGGATTCTGTTCTATTAAGATTTGTGTTTTCGAGCTTGCAACAAAGTTGCAAAATTTAAGGGTAAAGTAGCGTCAAATTAAATGCACGTTGTCATAATTTTTAGTACATACCTATCGCTTTATTAGATTACCAATTAAGTACCAAGTTATATTAAGAAACAACAATTTTGGACAGGTTTTCAGTTGCAGTAGAAAATGTCATCCTAAGAAGTTTCTCTTTCATTAAGAAATCATATTAACCGTGTAAAAATATCGTGTACCGTGGACAATGTCGTGGGCACATGTGTTTCTAATGTTTCTATAAAGAAAGTCTCTTTATAAAGTTCCGAATGACCTCTAGACATCTAAGTGATAGAAAAAATACCAAAATTAGACGAAGTCTGTCGCCGAATATTTACTTACATAATATGAATGTAATAAAAACATATGAAATAAAAAATGTATCATAAAATAAGGTATTTCTCAGAATTGCTATTTAGAGGCAAAGCAATTTTATTTATTTCTTCAAGTATAATAAGTGTAGATTTTTTCTTTGTTTTGTAAAAGTATCTATCTTTAATTAAATTTCCTTCAAGATGAAACAATACAATAGTAAAGTATCAACATTTCACAGCTGCACTACAGTTATCTAACAGTGAAATTCAAATGCAGTGCA
>CAJQZN010010338.1:0-12916 GCA_907164685.1 Colias eurytheme | reverse complement strand
CTGATTAAGGTAACATAAAGTAACTTTATAAATGTGAAAAAATTCACGCGCATTGCGTATATAACACTAATTGATAAACAAGAAAAAAAAATTCAGTTTATCATTTCATTAGCCGGGAAAAAATTGTCAAATAACTTGTTTAAAACGCAATTTTGCTAGACTGCAGCCTTAAATCGAATGTTTTAAAATGTTACATAACTAATAGCAGTTTGATCCATTACGAAGAAGGCATGCATTTTTTTTTTTTTGAAGTGAAACTTCTTTATCGGGGTTGGAAAAAAATTTAGTGTAACATTTTTTGTTACGCGTGACATTTTTCCGTTACGCAATACGCGCCATATTTTTCTTATCCCTACCACGCGTGATTCGACGTATTTCTGTAAAGTTGCTTAAAGTAAATTATTTTTTGAAAAATAAGGTCATAAGGAAGTTTCACTTCTTACGTGTGTACACTAGTACCCGCACACATTTTTTTGTTATATTAATTTACATGTTTTTCGATTAAATTTGCTTATAAACTTACAGATATAAACTTCTTTTTTTTAATAATCAAAAAATCGATATCAACATTTTACAAATAGATTTTTGGTAGAAATACGAAGTCTTTACACTCACACATACTTAACACATTGCAAAATTTTAATATCTATTAGTTTCTTTCTCTTTCTAGTAGAGTAACACCAAATTTTCACTTCATAATTTATGAAAATTTTAACTTTTTAACTCCGTCAAGACTTTTTTCACAACTAGTCTTAGCGTTTTGATAATCTTATTAATTTCTACTAGAAATAGGCGAATATACGTTATAATACTTGAAAAAAATGATGTGGTATGTAAATTGTTAGGTATATTCAGACTTAGTTGAGGATGTAAATATCCATCAAAAGACGCATATAACGTACATTTACGTACACTAATAATTAATAAAAAAAAATTGCATTATATTTTTGCAATATGAACCATCATGAGATTCTAAACATGTGGTATAAATTAAATACGTAATATGCTTAACCATGAATACGCTGTATCGATTTAAATGCAGTTATTTTAAAAATTGCACCTTATGTCTTCTTTTCACATTTACGAACGGTGGGAAAAAATATTTTATGGCAGCTGCTTCCTACTGACTATTTCATGATCACAAAAATATCAAAGAAATATGTCTTCATTTTTAAGTCTTTGCAATTATTGTTTTCTTTTATTTGAAACTTTCATAAATAATTCTAGAATAAAATTACGATTTTTTTTATTGCATGAAAAATATGAACAAAAAATAAATGAAAAAATGCGTTGTTATGACAACTTTCATTGGTTTTGGATTCCTTTTTTTCTATAGGTAAGAAAAGTTTTGTATCCACCAGTTATGGATGCAATTTAATGAGATAATTTTACCTGCGCTATGTAACCTCGTTTATTACTGAACTCAAATATTAATATAAATAAAAATTCCAGTATTCACTATATAGATATTATTTCCATGATTATTTTCAATGTTTACATTTTAGATCAACATGCAGCTTCGAAAGCACATGAAAATTGCAGCTGGTTGCATGGGTGCAGCCATCTTTGGGATTCTCTTCGGTTGGGTTTTATTCCCTGTTATTCTTAAAGGCCAGTTGAAAAAGGTAAGAAAATATCCTATCTATAGAGTATAGACATTGAAATAAAAGCTGTTTTCTACTAACTATACGCGTAGAATATGGAAAAATGTTTTAATGAAATCAACAAACGTTTGTGCCAACATTAGTTTTGTGCATAATAAATATAAGTTAATTGCATATGTTATTTAATAACTCAATTTGCTATGTTATTATAAAATAATAAATTACTCTACATGTTTTATCAATCATCATAGATATATTATATCCTCGCTCTTTGTTACGCAATTATAACCTATAGTAGAGCCATTTAAATAGGTAACATTTGACAGTTGAACAAAATTCAACAACGTAACCTAGTAACGACGACATAGAACAACGTGATATTTCGTTTTGTTAGAACTGCACATTTGCTTAACTTTTTTGAATTACGATTACATATTTATAATAATAATGACCGATACAAGTAATTTTAGGATTTGATTTTACTGATAAACCATTCTAAACATAATAAACAATTTCTGATTTAAAGAACTGACGTCGCTACAATTTTGTGTCAATAAACCTTTTTTCTTTTTAAATACCAGAGACGTTACTCTAAAAATCGAAATCTGACATCTAGAATCGAATGCATTGATTAATTGTGAATAAATATTATCATAAATTATTGACATGTGTTTCAAATTCGATTGACAAATGTTTCAAGTCCGTATCGATTAATTCACTTTAATCGATGTTTTTAAGCAGGTTACCACCCTATGAAGATAAAATTGATAGACGTCAAATGTTGCCTATTAAATTGGCTCGACAATAGTTTCAATTTTAACTTTACGAATCCTGCCCAGTAAAATATACATAGGTATTACAATAACACGCCTGAATGTTCCAACCTCAATTTTCAATTTTAACACTGATTTACAAATTTGTAAAGTTTTAAAATTCTAACTATTAGTTCTAGTTTAAAACTAAACCTAAATTAACATGAAAAAGGGTCATCTGTAGGCGTTTGCTAAAAGACTAATATTATGAGAGAACATTTTTCTTGGAGGAACCTTTAGGTACAAAGTTGATAATAGTGTGCTTCAGCCTTCATTGTTTTTATAAATGAATAAACCCTTTGAAAGGCTCCAATTATTAACAGATTGCGGTTTCATGTGAAGGAAGTTAATAGAAAGAATTGCGAATTAAATCCGAAACTCGGGTTTGGGAAGGTTGATTTTGAGATTAAATTTACCTCTCAATGGGATCGGAAATTAATGCGTGAAGCACAATTATTTTCGTAGTTATCTTACAACGAATGTTTAAATTTGTAATTAAGAGACGTAGAAAAAAGTTGAAATAATAATGTCACCTGCATGCAACACTTGCATACAATTAAATATACATATAAAATCCTTTATGTAGAGAAGAGAACTCTATCTGCGAGAGACAAAGTAGAGTATAATATGTTTACTAATATGAAATATCTCTAGATATAATATGCCTTTAGATATAAATATTTCGTATTATTTCCAAGGAAATGGCGCTGTCTAAGAAGACGGACGTCCGCAAAATGTGGGAGACAATACCTTTCGCCTTGGACTTTAAAGTTTATCTGTTTAACTATACGAACCCGGACGAGGTGCAAAAAGGTGGAATACCTATCGTTAAGGAGGTGGGACCTTATTATTTTGAGTGAGTATATGATGAAAACATATACGTAATAAGGCAGTAATGGCTCGGGTAGATGAGGAAAACTATTATTTTTTCAAATATTTGTTTTTTGAAGTGAAACTTCTTAAGGCGTGTTGAGAGTAAAATATCAAGGTAACGTCATGGCAATACCGTCACGTCATGGAGTAAGGCGACGATTTTGGTTTCTTGCCAAAGAAGTTGCACTTCTGACACGTGTCAGCACACACGCTCTTTTTTATTAATTCAGCATATGTACAATAGCCTAGATAAGCTGATAATATTATACTGAATGACTTTTTTTTTAAACTATCAACACAATATACCCGGAAATTACTGCTAAATATAGCATATGGTAAACAATTCGGTGCGATTATGTATATAAAAAATAAAAATCTAACATTAAAAATATTTTTTTTTTAAATATACTCTATATTAGAAACACACGTCGCATCAATAATGGAAAGGACCATGATTCCAGAATCTTCTGAACTACTTTTTCCATTAAAAGACTATCCGTAACAACTCTTTGTAATAAAACGGAAAAGTTTCACAAAGTGATTTTCCCGGCCGAAGTTACTAAAAATAGTATTTGTGTCCCCTCGTCCCATTCAGTTGGGATAAAAATAAAAACGCATCGAATAAAAAGTTTTCTTTATTGCACTATTATAAAGTTGTTAGAAAGTGGACAGTAAGTAGGTTATTTTGATTATTGTAATATATTTAGTACACACATAACTTTCCGCAATATTGATAAAGTTTTTGACTACACCATATGGAACAAACTTCATTAGGCTTTCAAAAGATTCGTTTAAAACCTATACTTCTTTGGTTCCGCGCAGTCTATCTCAAAACTGGACACATATCATTGATTTTCAGTGTCTCTAACTCTCTAGCATGTAATTTACAATAATGAAACATCTCGTATATAGACTAGAGTAGATAATTTTTGAAACAAAAAAAAATCGCAGTCGGATGAAACCCATTACAAAAGGAGGGGAATATGATAAAAATGTAAGGAAAAATAAATTACGGTCAAACCGAGTTAGGGAAGCGGGAGGGGGGAGCTTTTAAGAGAAAAAAATGGTTTCTCTCGATTTCCGACAAAACTACAAGTCCTATAGAAAAAAGTTCAATGGCAAAGTTGTAGGTAATTAAAAGTTCTACAACTTTTGTATTCACAATTTTTTCACATAACCTAAAAATTTAGGTGAAAAATTCAAAAAACCAAGTTTTTGGTCTTTTATTTCTATCTACTTCAAAATTTATTTTTTTTCTACGAAATTTGGTGGAAACTTACTTTATTATGTCCCAAATACACTGTAATTTATTTGATTGAAAATATTTATTTTTTCGCCTTATTTTGAATTAATACCAAAAAAACAACCTAATTTTCAATCGAAAAGTCACCCGTCAAAATATCAGCTTTTTTCAAAAACTTGGGGTGCCTTTTATTCATTGAAATCTCTACTTTCATATGGTGTAAAAAAAATAAACACCACCATAGTAAATGTTCTCAGGAAATGCATACAAACAGTCTGAAAATTAGCTTTTACTAAATCAGACACACTTCTCGAACTACCTGAAATGTTTTTATCGACATCATTTTGCTTTTGAATATGCTGTAAAATATTAAACTTAGAACAGATAATTATTTTTCTTTTGAAATATTACCGAAAAGCCGATACAAGAGAAGATATAGAGTTCAAGAAGTGTGCCTGATTTAGTAAAAGCTAATTTTCAGACTGTTTGTATGCATTTCCTGAGAACATTTACTATGGTGGTGTTTATTTTTTTTACACCATATGAAAGTAGAGATTTCAATGAATAAAAGGCACCCCAAGTTTTTGAAAAAAGCTGATATTTTGACGGGTGACTTTTCGATTGAAAATTAGGTTATTTTTTTGGTATTAATTCAAAATAAGGCGAAAAAATAAATATTTTCAATCAAATAAATTACAGTGTATTTGGGACATAATAAAGTAAGTTTCCACCAAATTTCGTAGAAAAAAAATAAATTTTGAAGTAGATAGAAATAAAAGACCAAAAACTTGGTTTTTTGAATTTTTCACCTAAATTTTTAGGTTATGTGAAAAAATTGTGAATACAAAAGTTGTAGAACTTAATTACCTACAACTTTGCCATTGAATTTTTTTCTATAGGACTTGTAGTTTTGTCGGAAATCAGGAGAAACCATTTTTTTCTCTTGAAAGCTCCCCCCTCCCACTTCCCGAACTCGGATTGACCGTAATTTATTTTTCCTTTTATTTTCATCATATTCCCCTCCTTTTCTAATGGGTTTCATCCGACTGCGATTTTTTTTATCTTTTCATTATTTTCAAAGGCTTCTACCCCAGTCTAATATCATTTGATAATAACATATTAAAAGTATGCCAAGTCATACACTTATGATTTAAAAAGGTCTTGCAAACTTGTATTGTTTTTGCTTATCACGTAATGAGAAAAACAACATGGTAGAGCAAATCACTGTAATTTTTGATACGAAACTTATATTGTTAGTTCAAAAACATGTATTTATTTTTCAGGTCTAAATAATCAGTTATAATCATTAAAAATTAAAAATTAATTATTTTTTCTTTTATTATGTGTGTGGTGTTAAATAAACTTTTTTTCTTTCTTTCTTTAAAAAAAAAACAATCGAATAAAACCGTTTGCTTGCAATATTTTTTCTAACATTTTAGATTCTTAAGAGTTTTAAGGTCAACGTCACTTTTAAATATCCTCTCAAAGCCAGAATAGCTCCTAGCTTACACGTAAAATAGTTTTAATGAATAGCATGTTACATTATCAACGGATGTTCCAGAACTTTTCATATAGCAGACCCAAATGTTCGCCAGAAATGAAGGTCCATGTAACAGGTGCTCATAATCACAGCAACTAAATTAAAACAAGACCCTATGCTCGCTATATTAATGAGAAACTACGAGATCCCTTTTATTAAACACATAATACATCATGGTAGACTTGTTAGCCAAAAATACATTTACCTTTTGATAACATGCTTAATTGAATAGATGCTTTAGGTTGTGTAAATGAATATTGAGGGTTAATGTTTGGTAGAGGTATATCTTGGACTAGCTGTGCCCCGCGGTTTTACCCACAGTGCTTCGCTCCTGTTGGTCTTAGCGTGATAATATATAGCCTATAGCGTTCTTCGATAAATGGGCTATCGAACACTGAAAGAAATTTTTAAATCGGACCAGTAGTTCCTGAGATTAGCGCGTTTCAACATACAAACAAACAAATTCTTCAGCTTTATAATATTAAAGGTATAGATTTTTCGAACAGCTGGTAGCTGCTTAATTATTTACATAAGATACTAGCAGTCCGCCCCGGCTTCGCCCGTGGTACATATTTACGTTTTCTCTACATAAAAACCATCCTCGTACTTCAAGGAATATAATAAAAAAAGAATTATTGAAATCGGTTCAGCCGATCTCGAGTTATGCGCTTACCAACACATTTTGCGATTCATTTTTATATATAAGATTTATTTACATAAGATATACGTATATAAAATCACACTGTAGCGTTGTAATTATCCTCATATGATCCAGAGTGATGTTCCTGGAAGTATGAATACTCATTACACATACTGCTTATATAAATATAGGAATAATGTGTCCGTTTGTTTTATAATCATCTCAATCTACTTTTGCATAGACCAATATTGTGATAAATGAAAATATGCTAATGGATAATTACATTATTTTATTGTACCTACTTATGAACCGTAATTATCAATTTTTATTCTTCAACTAGCTTCCGCCCGCGACTCCGTCCGCGCGGATGTCGGTCTTCGCGTGGATGGTTTATTTCTCTATTTTGAGTAACTCTGACAATAACATCTTATAAATATCTATTGGACTCCAATACGGCTAGGCCTATAATAATACCCAACGTGTGTTCACTGTTCTACAGAACAACGTCTATGGATAAAACTGAAAAATTAAGATTATTTTTTTTCTTCGTATTTTTTCAGGATAAAAAGTATCCTATTTTACGCCCAGGATAATAAGGTATAATTATACCAAGTATCATCGAAATCGAACCGTTAGTTTTCACGTGATGTCTTCACATAAGCCTATATATAGATAAGTTTATCTACAGCTTACGTCAATCTCATACATTCGTAGTCTATTCTATTGAACGCTACGCTAACAGAAAGCCACTTGACTAGGGGGGACAGACAGACAGACAGACAAAAATTTTTTTAATCACATATTTGGGTTTGGTATCGATCCAGTAACACCCCCTGCTATTTATTTTTTCAATATTTTCAATGTACAGAATTGACCCTTCTACAGATTTATTATATGTATAGATATCGTAATTTTTATGTTAAATTTATGTCTGTAATAAACTCAATAAAGAATCGTGTTCATGGTATAATATTTACATGATTTAGGAAATGTTTTCGAGGAATTATTAACAATATTAATTTATTCAATATTTGCTTTGGATCAACTTGAAGTTGTAGTTAGACGATAATGCAGCATGACATGCGTTACGTGGTGTCATGCATGAATGATCGTATAGATCGATTATGGAAATTAATGACATGCTGGTCTTTAGCTGATTGATGAAGGTTTATATTTTTTATCATGATAGACTGACATGCAGCATGATTGTTTAGACCGGTTGCTGAAAGCAAAAGCTTAGCATTTCATGCACTACACTCAGACTGGGCGTGAACCGTATAAAAATGCATGATTTTATATTATAGACCCTCATGCAGCATGACAATTCACATGCTTGCATTACCGTCTAGGGACTACTTTACGGTTTGAAATTAATCAACAGGGAAGAAATTATTGAGAATACATTTCAAGCGACTTTCATAATCTTTAAAAATGGTAGTCGGTAGAGGCTTTATTAAAGGAAAACACAAAATGTTTTAATATGGAATAACATCCCAGAATATATTTGAAACATAATCTTTAACACTAATTATATACTTCATTACAAACCATACCTTCCGAAAACCTTTGTCATCCCTTTCTTCATCATGTTTCTCAGAAAATATCGATGACGTGTCATTAAAATTGAAACAACCTGTCACTAGGTACCGAATAACGAACATAAAGGTTATTTGATTTGATACAATTGTCTTTGATACACAATGTAGGTCATGAATTCCCTCAAGTTTCATTATAATCGTAAACTGATTTTCCTAATTAATAACCCCTTACCCTTAGGTCCCTATTTAATTGACATCAGCTATGTAGAAAGGTGTCTGGGCTGTATCAGGTATTCAAAGTGTTTATTACTTATATTACCTACAATTTGGTAACTTCTTCTTAATTAATATAATATTCTAATAAAATAAGAATGATGAAGAAAGTTTCCAAAAAGCCTCTCTTAATGCTTTCTTGCACTACCTAAGAAACCTTCATAGCAAATCGCAACTTTCTGCGCTCAGTAGTTTCAACTGTGCGTTGTCCGTCAGACAGTCTGTGAGTCACTCAGTAACGCAAGAGTTTTATACATATTGATAATCAGTAATCACGATTAAAAGGATCAGAGCAGCATTAAAAATATTGCAAAATCATTCCTTTTAAGAGCAGACGATGTTGCGTTCTTAATAACTCAATTGTTCCAGAGAATGGAAAGAGAAGGTAGAGATCGAAGATCATGAAGACTCAGATACTATAACATATAAAAAGCGAGATACATTTTACTTCAAGAAGGAACTATCTGGGCCTGGTTTAACTGGTGAAGAAGAATTGGTTTTACCCCATATGTTCATGATTGTGAGTACTATTTGCTATGAAAAATAATAGGTAGTAAATATATCATGCCTGAAGGTCATTGATTATAATTTAAGTAATACAATTACCGATTATAACGGAGTATTTAATATGATTGGTAAACTAAAGTCATTTTTAAATGATAAACTCAAATATATTCACACTAATACAAGCCACATAAAAATATACTTGAGGAGATGTTTTGTTATTTTGTGAATGTTCTCAAAATTACATTAAGTATTTTCTTGTTAGAGGAAAATCTTATCAATTCGTTATGATAATATAAACATCTGTCGCTTACATTTTCGCCTTAGGACTACCGAAAGCATATATAAAAATGAATTGTTTTTGCCTTACTGTATATGTAAGTTTGTATTAAAAGATGAAATTTTTGTTTGTTACAAATAAACTGAAAAGGTTCTGTACCTATTTCAAAAATTATCTCAGCAGCAGTTACAATATTCCGATTTCCGATGCCGAGTTGCAAGAGTTAAGGTATATTTATTTTTGTTCCCAACTCGTCCCGGTTGTAAACGGATAGATACTAACTTACACAACTTAATGATCAATGTACTTTTCATACGATTAAAGCCATTTTAAGCTATTGCATAGCTTCTATCGCGGGCCTTGAGCGCGGGGACCGAATCCAGAAATTCCGTAACGAAAAAACCTCACGCTCCCCACTCCGACGGGCACGGCGGAGGTGAGGCTTGAAGACATGCTATGCAATAGCTTTACCGCGGCAGTCCCCGAATGCTACACGTCTTTTTTTGTTACAGAGCATGGCAACAGTTGTATCCCGCGATAAGCCAGCCATGCTAAGCATGCTAGGAAAAGCATTTAAAGGCATATTCGATGGTCCGGAGAGCATTTTCTTGAAAGTAAAAGCGTTGGATCTCCTATTTAGAGGTGTGATTATAAATTGTGCTCGCACTGAGTTCGCTCCGAAAGCTGTGTGTACTGCACTGAAGAAAGAAGCAGCCGATAGCTTGATATTTGAACCGAATAATCAATATAGATTTTCGTTGTTTGGAATGGTAAGTTGTTTTAAGTTTTTGGACTACAGACTAATGGAATTTAAACATTGATATAAAATTGAAATGAAGCGCAACCTTCTTTTTAAAAGTTTATACTCGTTCTTCTTCTCTTTACACCCGTTTGAAAATTATACGGATTTTTTTTAACAAAAATTTATGACATTTTAATTATTTTGAAATAAAAAATTCACAACAAATTCTATTTAACAACGAAAAAACGTCTTGTAATAAAAAAATTATGTCTGATGGATCTATCTGAAGGCAAAAGATTAAAAATTATTACGCGTTAATAAAATATGACTTTCAAGTTAAGTATATTTTCCTGTGCGCACTAACAAACTCAACCACTACCGCCAGCCAGACAGCCCGGACTCTAACCGAAATAGCAAGAGAAACAAACAGTATGTCAAAACCCAACTATACTAAAATGACTTTTTTTAAAACGTTACTAGCTCCCGGACGATAAATAAGATTTAGCTCGTAAACAACGACTTACTTATATAATCCTAATGGCTTTCACGCAGAGGTTGTTCAATGTTTTCCAAATAATATAACAGAATAAGGTTTTTACTTTTTAGTCTGCATATATTTTGTAAGACGCAGAAAAAGGAGATATCATTATATTTTTCGATGCGTAAAAATATACCTACCTATATGCTATAAGTAACGGTATACTGTAACACTTTTACAATATGGGAAACTAGTTAGTTTTATTATTTAATAATTTAAAATAATTGCATAACTTTATATTAAGTGTAGCGATTTTTTTCGGAAGATATAAACATTAAACATGCTTTAAACTAAAGAAACTTAGTATGACCAGTATATTATTATTAGTCTGTGGTATGACGCTATCGGAAGACAAATAATTTAATTTTCACGGAATAGTAATCATCATTTAGTATCATGTACTTGTTATGTTACTTAGTTATCCTTTTTGTATATACCTAATATAAATAAATACCTTTTTATTCGGTCTATTAAATGATACATATAACTGATATTTTAAGTATAGATATGAGAATATTTTCGTTATAATACATTGACGCAAAACGGCCCCATTTGCTTCCTGGAAAATACGAAAAGGGAAAACGAATAATACAACCGTTGTTAAAATTATTATGAAAGCATATATTAAGAAAACATATAAAAAATTAGTCAAAACAGCCCGAATCATTCATTTAAACAAAAACAATGTTTATAAAAAGTCAATTAATAATGCTTTCTAAAATATTAAATCAAAAACTTTTGCGAATATTTTAAACATTGTGTCTAAATATTTTTATCTTCTTCATACTTTGAGTTTTAAATTAAATAGGAAATTTCTCTGTCTTCATTAAAAGGCTGTCGACTTAAACACTGAAACACTTTTCCACTCTTAGCTTTCTATTAATATTCTTTTGAGATATAACATTTAAATAAAGACCATTTTGAATTATTTTATCATTGATTTACTAAGTTTATAAAAAAATCTGCAATGACTTGTCTCTACATTCTAATGTAAAAGTCCTGATAATTCGACAAAAAGAACATAAATAATTGATTATAGGCTTATATTTTCTCTATTTGGGAGGATAGATGTCACCGAGTCAAATTATTTTATATTTCAATAATGTCTGTAACTCACACGTCTATGAAAAATTTTGCTAAAACTTCAAGAATCCACTCCATTTATATTTTATTTGAGACAAACCATATTGAAATCCTTCTTTTCTCTAGCATTTGTCTCTACAAAACGAGAGACATAGAGCTACAAAAAGTTCACAGATTATATAATGTATAATCTGATGCCAATAAATAAATATATCATAGAACAAGACGCAATTTGTATATTTTCATTGCAGCGTAATGGCACAATAGACAAACATGTGGTCACAGTCAAGCGCGGTATTAAAAACGTTATGGACGTCGGTAAGGTGGTAGCTATTGACGGTAAAACAGAACAAGAAATGTGGAGAGATTCTTGTAACGAGTTCCAGGGGACTGATGGGACCGTATTCCCACCTTTTTTGACTGAATTCGATAGACTGGAATCTTTTTCAGGGGATTTGTGTCGGTAAGTTTGGCTAAAGGTTAATGAATAACTTACGGATAAATGTTTGGATGTATATTTCCACCCGTATTGGAATTCATACTAATATCTTAAATGAGACGCCAGCTGCGTCAATTTCTTCACGTTTTTCACAAGAATAAATCCTAATGAAGTCCCGGATTAAAGGTCACGCACGAAATATCTATATATGGAGCAGTTGATTTGCCTTGATTCTTAGAAGTAGATATAATTAATTTGAATTAATCTTGGAATGTACGCTCATAGAATCTGTGTTAAAAATATATTTTCCCCTATCCTATTGCCTCGACTCTCATAACCATTTTATCTAATTCTAGAACGTTCAAACCCTGGTACCAAAAAAAGACGTCATACCGAGGTATCAAAACACACAGATACATTGCAAACATAGGAGACCTGGCCAACGATCCTGAACTTCAATGCTACTGTATTTCCCCTGACAATTGCCCTCCCAAAGGCCTGATGGATCTTTCTAAATGTCTAGGAGCACCCATGTATGTGTCTCTGCCACATTATTATGATAGTGATCCAGAATTGTTAAAAACTGTTAAAGGATTGAATCCAGATGTTGAAGAACATGAAATTGTAATTGACTTCGAACCGGTTAGTTCATTTAATTTTGAAGCTGTTTTTTTTTAGATTTATAAAATACGATAAGTTTTAAAATATTTGTCTAGTTATAATATAAAACATGTCATTTAGCTTAACTTATACTCTCCTAATATGTAGCTCTACATACGAAATATTGTGTTTAGATAACTGGGACAC
>CAJQZN010010333.1:0-13702 GCA_907164685.1 Colias eurytheme | reverse complement strand
TAAGAAAGCTTTTAAAATGACAGAAAGTCCATAACAATTTTATACTACCTAATACTGGAGACCTTGCTGGAGACAGATTTACTTTTGCCTTTCAACTCAAGATGCCAGTTTCTTTTTGGAATACATTTTTTACCTACAAGCTTAAGCATTAATTTGCAATAATTATTGGAATGAGTTTGATTCAGGCGCGGGTATATAATGAAATTCAATGCTTGAGTTAATACAGTCATACGTAATTCATACATTACAACAGCAATAGGTAGCAGAAAGCTAAATCTCTACACACGGCAGTTCTTCAAATCTAAATTTACATTCTTAATTAAGTTACTCAGTTCCAAAACGTTAATTATTTCTTAAGGCTTAAAACATTTGGCCTCAGCGATTCAATATACTAACTGCGTAACGATTAACAGCTGGCAATGGTCCAGCCCGCGAACCTTGCAATGACGCAGCCTTTCCGACTCCGACCATGCTTTGTACTGCCCTCACAATATAACCATTTCTATTCTATTGCATCAAATAGATTCCTACGTAGGGGTTAAGTAATATCACAAATAATATAATACTATTCTGTAATATATGAGATTAGTTAGAAAGCTAAATATAGTGCACGTGCAGTGTATGAATGACAAATTGTGATCTATCTTATCTTATCTGTCAATGGACTTTCTTATTATACATCACCAGTCACCACCCGAAAAGCTAAGTTGAAAATGGATGAACGGATTAGGTTTGTTGCATTTGTCTTCAGAATAACTGAAAAAAATTGAAACTTACAAAAGAAGTCTAGTCTAGTATAGTCGAGCAGCTTTTTTTTATACTATTTTCAAACTGTATTCGTCGACTGTTGGACGTTGTCCACTTAGCCCTACTGTTGGTTTCTTGCCGCCAGTTTTTGTCTGCTATAGTTGTTGATAAATAAAAAGATGAAGGGCAAGACGTGCACCTAAAATTGATTTTCTTCTATAATTATTTCACCTATACCTGCTACATAATACCTTACTTTATAATTTCTATTATCAAACATTATGTGTTCCTACTTACTATGAGGATATTCAAATTGCAATTAATCTACATATCTTTATTGTGAAATGTATAAAATATACCGTATAATCTAAATTGTATTTCACTTTTGCAACTGTTGAATTATTATTGAATTCAAAAGCGATGCAATCGTAATTGAAATGTAGAGAAGCCGTCATAACGTAGCTCATTGAGTTCTCAGAAATAATCACGGTAAATGAAATGTTTTTACTCTGATTGAAGTTATCTTTAACGTTCATAAATTATGCTTTTTCGTTTAATTAATTAGCTAGTATTACTTATCACACAACATATTTTAATTTATTGTACTTATGCTGGTATCTTGTGAATGTTCATGTATCATTAGATAGTATTAAAACTTGTCATGTAGGTAAAAGAACATATTGCACCAGTGCACCTACCTACGCCTTTTGGAGAATACTAACCCTCACTTATATGTATTAATTATGTATTCTAGTTTCATAATTCATCATTTTCAATATAAACTCACTAACGTACACATGTTTTGTCAAACTACGTATATTTCTTGGTTCCTGAAGTCTATCATTTGATTTCATTGCTTTATAACATGCATGAATTAAACCATTCGGTTTCTCCACTTCCCCGTATAACTGGACGGGCAACAAATCGATCTACGTTGCTTAAAGCATTGTTATTTACAACAGGCCATCTGATAAGCTTTGAAACACTGTATCGCATGTAATGCTCAAGAACAACTTGGCGATATTAGAGTGGAAACACATAACTTGTGTACAATACTTTCTATACCACACCAATTTGGTGTCTTAACAAAATATGGACAACACAATTCAAATACCTTACCTTTCATTCTATTGTCCTTATTTAAAAAAATATTATCTAACAATCTTTTTTATGCCTTTTCAGGAATAAATATCTAAATAATAAAATATATTAATCTTATTACTAAATATTAAGCTCTTATTATTGTTATAAAGTAGCGCTTTTCCTCATTATAAAGGCATTTATAATATACAACTTACGGAAACCACTAGCAAACAATTAAATATGAAATGCAGTTTTAAATGTTTACTTTGTAAACACTCGAAAAAACGGAGGCTGTTACGCTCACCTCTTATCGCAAAATAGGCGCATAAAGATATCAATTCATCCAGCTGTTTTCAATGAAACTCGTTATTTTCCCAACAATAACACTGGGAGTTTTCCATAGTGGAGTGTGCAACGCTTACTTGAGGATCGAGTTCTTCGTAGTCTTATAATAGTATTTTTTTTTCTTTTTCATGCTTTCATATTTCTGTTATCCACCATTATTATAAACTTTTGTTAAATTTTTGTATAAGGATGATGTTGTTTAATGAATTAAGCAATAATGGATTTTGAAGAAATTCGCCATAAAGAAAAATAAAATACATAGGTACCTTGCTTTATGACCGTTTTTAATTTTAGTGCTAGTGAGAAACTTTTGTTTTCGATCCTCGGATATTGCTGATATTCAAAAAGCCAGAAAGCAAACAGTATCCGGCTACCTGTATTTACCTGAATTCCAAACCTTGAAATATTTTATATACTTCTACCAAACAATAATGCAATGTTCATAAATCTTATTCTGGTACTTCAAATATCTATAAATAACTATCTAGCGAGTCTATGTCTACTGTCTGTATATAAAACTTCCATGAACTGTACTACACAGCTCATTTGAGCTAATGACTCAAACAAGCTTCAAAGGAATAATTATTAATAAGTGGCTCTGATTGATTACGACCATCAATACACTTAAGTTTATTCAGACTATTGCTTATAAAGGCAATAGAGGCCTGCCTATGCAAGCCATTAGAAAGAGTCAATGGTTCAATCGATTCAACAATGAAGCTAAGCTATTCATCTTTATAACTCATCCCGACCTCTCTGACCACATTTTTCATTATTCAAATCGATTTTACTGAACGATAGAAGATATGAACACAATTGTAGAGATGAAAATAATTGAGTGAAACAATTTTTGTAGGTATCGCATTATTACTTTTATCGGTTCCGCTACTTTTTTCCTAAAATAAGTATCAATAATTTTAATATAAGACATTAAAGTATGTAATTTTAAAGAGGAAGACAAAAAATTAATGAACACGATTTCATGTAAATTTTCCTTACCACTTTGATTAACATTTCTATGTACTTGACAAATATGTTATCATTTCATTCATGACTACGGTCTACGTTTTTTTATTTTTGTTGGTTTATCATAATCCCATGGTAATTCTGACACTCTTTAAACAATTACCCTTCCATTTGTAGAACAATTCTTGTTAATTTTTCGGTCAAAATATTTTGTTGTTTGTGTACATGTACACAGATTACTCCTTTGATAATATGTAAACATGACAAATGTAGGACATCAAGCATTTCCCGTATCCATATTGAATAAGATGCATGTAAGTTGGCACTTTAAATTTTGTGGTAGAAGGTCTGATGCGCACTTACGAGTAGTGTGGGGTTATTTTTGTCCGATTTAAGGTAATTATGACTTCCTATAGTGAGCAGCAGTTATCTTGTTACGTTCGTGCCGTTGCTGACAGGTTTAGATTGCTTGCTACAGCCTACAATGTATATCTACGTAACATGTACGGTAGATGGTAGCATGCAAGACCATCTATATTGGAAAATTTATGCAAGTTGTGTAACTTGTTAATAAGTGCTGCATAATTTTGCATGTTGTTATGATATGCGAGGTATATTTTTTGCTAACTTTTGGCACCAACTTGAGTCGAAGAAATTGACATTAGCTTAATTAAATATTTGATTTATGAAATGAAGTCATCCAAACTAACGATTTTATTCCTGTTTGATCTTTCTTTTAAAAATAAACCTTTTCCTCGTTTTACTAAACTAAGTATAATATTATTTACGCTATAACTTATATTTTTGTTCAAGCTTATTCAGTTTTAGTGACAAAAATAGAATATCTCGACAGACGACATCATTGGACTTTTCGTCGTTTATGGTGTGATGTGTGAACAATAGAATACCTATCTAGAAAATTTTAAGTCAGAGTTAACATTTATTTTGTGGAAAAAGTTGCCAAAAATACCAGACCACGAATTGTATAAAATTATTATAAATATTATTCGGTGAAAATTCGCTAGCGTGGCAGTATGCAAACATGCTTGAAATGTCACATAGCCATATAAATAATTTTAATGAGTGAATAACAAATAACAGATACCATTACTTTTTTTGATGCTTTCAAGGAATAGCACGTGTAAAAGTACTTAATACCAAAATATTTTAAATTGAATAAAATAGAAGATATTATACTTAGATATGATAATCAAACGTGGTGTGGTGGTGTGTGTGGTTGCATTTAAAACAGATACTGCCCAGGCTACAAACAGGTTTGAGTTTGAGTTTGAAACTATTAAATCATTAAATTTGTCAAAATAGTACCTATTTGATTATTACATGAAGGTGCTTTAAGAATCCCAAATTCATCAATTCATCTCTAAGGTGTATATGTACATAGGTGTGTAACAGTGTACATATTTCAACTACAAATAAAACACAAACATAAAGCGATAACATTTATTTTCTTCTTCTTCTTCTCTTAATTAATGGCTCCAAACATTTATTTTCATTTCTCACAACATTTAAATCTTAATGTCTAAGTTCGTCATCCGTCTCAACGGCTTCACAGCTATGATACTTTGAAGATGTATCGGGACAAGAGTCAGCTACGGAGAGATCGTCAGACGAAGCTGCTGGTTCCTCATGAGCAGCTAAAGGGATCAATTCCTCATCACCTTCTGGAAATGATGCGGCTACACCATTTCTTTTTGCTAAAGTGGGTACGGTATTATCTACGTCCCGAGACCAATAGTCGGGAATCAGATTTTTTCCTGAAATATGTTTATTTATTGGTCAAATTGATTTAAAATTTGTGATGGTTGGCTCACATCTGTTATGGAAATTGAATAGGTGAACTGTAATTTTAGTAATTAAATTAATGGAAGTGGCAAGTGCGGTGAACATTTAAGTGATTCAATTAACGTGTAACTATAGCAAAAGCAATAAAATGTTTTACATTATTTATGGTAATGAATTTAAATAACGTATTCACATGATAATGATTATAATATTACACATTAGTAACATATACAGCTACTTAAAAACAGTACCTGTAAAGGAAATATGTCTAGATTGGCAGAAACATTAAATAAAAACTACTAGTTGTACCTATATTTTTAGAATGTTAAGATTAAAAAGTTTTCCGATAAATTCATGCTCAGTGTAGTTACAAACTATAAAACTGGAGTAATGCGAAGTTTAGAGAAGACTTTCACAAGATACTTATACATCGCTACAAGTTTTTAAAGTTCTCGCTGGCTATAGTCAGTTCAAGGATGCATTTATTATAAACAATATGCTATTGCCTTGTATCGGCTTATGGCCAAGGTTTTGATTGAATTGGTTGTGTTCTAAATGTTGCCAAGTGGGGACAAATGTTCCGCAATTTATGTCGCGAGGCGCATCGTGACACTGCCAGACGGCTCTGAGAACTTTATTATGTAATGGAGACGTCAATTTTATGGTTCATCGTCCTCGGCAATATAAATGAACTGTACGCAAATTGTATAAGTACGAAGTACATATAACCATGAGCATCTTGTGTATTTTAGATTATATTTTGGCCTTGACGCAAAATTTGTCCTAGATAAAAATAAATGTGTTTATTTCAATGAAATGGATACTAGAGGTATATTATTATGATTGTGATATTTTTAACAATAGAGAAAAGTTGACTTTATCGTTAATTTTATAGTCAATTCTTTTTTTTTACGTAGCATATGGATGGAAATATTAAATTCAGGTGCCATTTTAATATTCAAAATAATTATAACAAAATTTTTATTTCAACCAGTGAAGCAAAAATATAAACCATCCATATTGTATTTATATATAGTTTATAATACTAATATTATAAATGCGAAAGTAACTCTGTCTGTCTGTCTGTTACTCAATCACGCCTTAACTACTGAACCAATTTGCATGAAATTTGGTATAGAGATATTTTGATACCCGAGAAAGGACATAGGCTACTTTTTACCTCGGGAAATAGGATAGGTTTTATCCCGGAAATCCCACGGGAACGGGAACTATGCGGGTTTTTCTTTGACTGCGCGGGCGAAGCTGCGGGTGGATGGATAGTTTATAATTGATGAAACTCACTGGGTCGTTTTTCCGGCGGCACCGGTTGTACGGTAGTAGGCGGCGGCGGTTTGCTGGCCGAGCGCAATTTCCTCGGGCTGCGGGCTAAAGCGTGCGATATACTCGGCAATCTTATATCTAGATGGGAGCCCCTTTCAGTTACAATCTTGTTGTTCATGGCGTAAAGCTTTGTGGTTATATCGCGAGCGATCAATGTGGTCACCACGCTAGCTAAATACTGCTCCTTCACGAACAAATATTCGAGAGAACTTCGCTGCCAGTACACGTAGCGGCATGATGACGCTGCTACTATCGACACCTAAAAGGCAATTACAAACAATCTCGCTTCAATGTACAACAAAAACAATCGCTATGAAAACTTTTATTTTAACGAAGAGCCCCATTGAGAACAACGCGCGGATTGCATAAAAGTGCATCAGCTTTAATGTGGCTTCATTTGTAACGTGTTAAGTCTCTTTGCTGAACTTTGTTCACTTACGTAATGAAGAGTACCTATCTGTAGCACACATACTGTTTTTCACTTTAATAAGTTTTTTTTTATTTTACCTACTACAGACAATATTTCATTGTTATTCGTCATATTTGTTTTATCAATAAAATATTTATTAATAAATGATGCCCAAGTTACGGTTGAGTAGTCTTTGAAATTTACCTACCTATGGGGAAAATATAGACTCTTTACTCCTTAACATCTTAACGAATTTTAATAAGAAAAATTACTTAAAAAAATAAAGTAGGAATTAAAAGCTTGTTACTTTAATCACCCTCTAAGCCAAGCACCTCTCCGACTCACAAACCGTTTGGTCTTGAGGTTGAATCGTTGTTAATTTTACGAGAAGTGGACTTCACTTCAAATAAACAGAATTTTAATAAATACATAAAAAAATTATGGTCTGGTGTTTCGTATTTTACCAAGGCTTTTTTCGTTGATTTATAAACACTTAAAAACCATTTCTTATTATCTATCAGAAAAATAAATAAAACTTATTGCAAATTAAATTGTCACTCTAGCTAGCGTTTAGCTACTATTATGTATTCTGTGCTCTCGCAAAGATGTGTAACAATGTTAACAATCGAATTAGGTAAAAAATATATCAGAATCATAATTTTTATGAAATGAATGTACCTACCTAAATAAATTTATACGTCTGTGGCTAATATCATAGCGGATGAAGGAATTTTAAAGGAAATATCAGTTGGTTAGATGGTGTGTAAAAAATTGTCTTCGTTCCTTCCAGTAAAAGGGTTGCCCGCAAAAATCCAATTAAAGGCCAAGGATGTCAGTAGACAGCAAGTAAAAAAAGAACATTTCCCAAGAAAATTTATGGGCCGTTTTGGGTGCCAGTTACTGTAAAAGTTCACAGTTACTCATGTTTAATCATATTTTGGGACATTTTACATCCGTTTCCGTTAATTACTTATTAAACTATAGTTACATAAAAGATACATATTTCATATATTTAAAATGTTCCGTCTATACTCAAAGTAATCGCCAATTACCACAGCCATGTCGTGTAAACATTTCATGTAACACAAACAATATGGCAAGTATAGCAATGTCTAGCACATTCGAAAGTGTTAAGAGTTCATCGATATTTAACCTAGTTTCTTGCATTTATAGCCCCTTCGGCTTTTATACCGCGGTATCAGATCGCAATTAGGTCAACGAAATGGGGTATGTAACGTGGCATTTTCTAATGTATCAAAAAATGATAGGCATGTGGAGAGTTACGTAGAGCCAATGAAAAATGTAGATTCTTAAAATTTTTTCAAATTTTTGCCGTCGAATAATACCTACCCTAGCAATATTTATTATGTTTCTTCACATTCTTTTAACATACTTTATGCTCAAAAATCAAAACATATTGCAATTAAATGCGGCTATTTCGAAAAATCTTAAGATCAAGTCTAATATAAATAACAATTCCGTCCTTTAAGATTTTGCATTCGAATTTGCTCATTAAGTATTGCATGATGACCTACTACTATAATCAAAATTCTGTAAGCACTATATTTTTCTTTATCACAGCAATTATTTTCAATTCGCTTCTAAGAATAAATTAATATACTTACCAAAGAAAATATAGAACAAACGTGTCAAGCGTCAGTAATAGAATAAAAGCAAATTGAACTTCCTTCTATGTACATAGTTTATAGAGGACCCTTTCATATAGAGCGGGTTGAAGCGTAACATTTAGGCAATGTAGGTCATTTGAGAGGTTAGTTCGTCACGGTGTTAGAGCCACTTCTGCTCTAAATAATGACGCCATTAAAGTGACGTGTGTGTTTCCCACATTGCTCAATATAATGAGGTTATGATATTACATTAATATTATGAATATGCTTATAATTTATTTACTTTGAAATCCTGCTTCGTTAAAATTGTTTGGGAGGTGTGCAACTTTAACTGTTACCTTTTTTTATTTTCTGAAGGGGCCTTTTTTTTTTTTTCCATTATATGCATGTATATTGCTTAAACAGAAAACCCTATAGTATACTATAGTCATTATAAAATTGGAGAAATTGCAAAATTTAAACTTTTGGAATCACTTGGTTGGTCAGTGGTGGAACAGTTTACATAAAGTCCATTTTATTCAATCCTATTAATTAGTGTGAGTTCCGTTAGGAAATATTGCTTCTAAATTGGCAGGAAATAACGCAAAAGTAAAGAGCTATTCGTGCAAATATGAATTCCAGCAAAGAGGCTTCAAACGTTACCTACATAGAATAGCGGGCATAAATATACAAAAAGGAATTAAGGCCAGCACACACTCTTATAGCTTGGTTACTTAACAATTTCAATAAGGGCTAAATGTGCTCAACAATAGTGATGTAAACATTGTTTTTTTTAGCGTTACAACGTTTAAAATAATAAACAGCTTTATTCCTCTTTTTACCTTTCTTGCTTAATCGCTTCATTTAAGGCCGCGGCGTTGATAAAGTTGAAATAATTTTTTTCGATTTCCGTGCAAAAGATTCAAAGGTGAAATAACAGGAGGATAAATTATAAATAATGGATTCGGATAAAAACGACGAGCCTCAGATCTGTTTTCCCAAGAGGTATAACCGAAGTCTGTACTCAGCTATAATAATCCATCAGTGGAATTGACGTTAATATTAACTCTCCAAAGAGATTATGGCTTAAAATACACAATATCTATCGTTGTCAAGTTTGGTAGAATATTGATGTTTTATAGATGCTATAACTTGTATATGATTCGCAAAATAAAATTTACCATTAAACTACATTATAATGTGTATAATGATTACTCTTTTAAATTAGCAAAATCTCATCTATCAGAAACTTGAACACAAAAGCCTGCGAAGATCAGATAAACTACCTAAGTGTAGCGCTTAAGGTACCTAAATAAAAATATACTTAGATAAAAGTAGACATTAATTATTCCTGATATTTCAAATAAAAAACAATGCAAACGATTAGCTCATTTTTATAGCGGGTAGTTAAAAAAACGTGTGATACAATTATGTATTACAAACCGTATTTTTCTTTTTCAATTACCGGCCCGCGGACGGAAAGAAAAAAGAAATTGTAAATGTAAGGTTACGAAACTCCGATGCAACTAATCTTTGTCGTTCTACTTAAAATGGATAGGTTTAGTTACTTAAAAGCACTGCATCAATTAATCATTTGTTTCAAAAACTTGGCGGCATTTTTTAAATGGCGTGTCAACGTCCGCGTGAATTTACAGCGTGAATTTTTTTAATGCTTGATATTTGTGATTTTCAGAATACAGACTGCAGTACGTAAGCTGCATTTATTGTTTCAAGATTGTTTCGAACTCTAAACCATACGTATTTTCTTCATATATTTATACTAAAAACGTAGTACATATATTATTATTAGTCTGTGCTTAAATATAGAGTGAGACTGAGGAAAGATCTTATTGGGTAAAATAATATTAGATTTAATATTCTTACTAAGGAAAGATCAACAAAATAGTAGGTACGAACACCGAAATTTTATGACCTTGTTTTGAAAAAGTTCAAGAGAAACGTCATCGCAATGAAATCGACCTTTGACAGGACAATGCCTCAGGGGTGAAAGTTAGGTCATCCGTTGTAATACAGACGTTGAACTTCACCAATTTTTGAACTAATTTAGGAAATAGAAGTTGTAAATGGCATTAGTAAATAGTACCGTACACGAGAAGTAAACGCAGTTAATTTTAATTTAAATTTTAATTTGACTTATTACTTAATTATCTTTATGTTTAAATACCTATACCTATATTAATTGTAGAACTGAGCATACTGATTAATTAAAAAGTATCACTTTAACTGTCAATGAATTAAATAATTTTATAGATAATATAGACTATGATTTGTGATCTGAATTCACACACAATAGTTTAGCCATAGCTGTTCGGATTAGAGGCCGCACTAGCAAAAAGTTATTACTTATGCATATTAGTTAATATGTATTTATGACTGTGGTATGTAAGAAATCTATATTAAAACCATTTTCCAGAACGTGTAATATTATATCAATACAAGAAAAAATAGAAGTATACAAAAATGTTTGGTATTTTTAACCCTTACCTTAAATTTTTCATCAATCGTAGCTCTACTAGACTCGAATTCAGGTGAGTCCAAAAATTCACACGGCAATATTGGATGAAGAAATTGGTGGCCGCTCATTACATTAACCTGTTATTATATAACATTTATTTTAATATACAATTATTTGTCTACAATCTACATAATGATATAATCCCTTTTCTTAAAAGTACACATCAGCAAGATATAGAGCATAAGCACAGGAAGGATAACTGGAAGAAAACGAATATTTGTTTTTTCAAGAAAAATGCTTACGTCATTTTTATTTAATCATCATATTTACTTAGTTAATATATGTGCATATGAAAAATATTGTTTACATGCAGTTATAAAATAAATATCTAAAATTTACGATGTACCTATATTCTGTCTGTATGGACGTGCATATCTAACGTGACATGTTTATGAATTTCGGTTAACTTCAAACTTGCTCCATATAGTATAAGAGAAGCTCATCTAATTGATATAGTATAGAAGAGCAAACATTGGCACGTGCAACCACAAAAATTGTTTAAAATTCACTCGCTGTGAAACGATCCATATTACAAGCGAACCATTTGCATAATTTGTGGAAGCACGATACGAGCTGTACGAAGTAAATTATTCTCTTAAGATATCTGGTAATAACCAAATGGTAATGGGGGTTTCTTTGCTTTATAAATTGCGATTCAACAAGTAAGCAATGTTCGGGATTATGATTTTATGTATCACTCGGATATAGGTATAATGGGTAGGAAGTATAGGACTCTACCCACTGCTATTTGAAGTGAAACTCCTTTAAACGCTTTGAGAGTAAAATTTCAAGCTCGCATCATGGTAATACCGTCATGTGTTGGAGTAAAGCGACGATTTTGGTATCTTTGAATCCAATTGCCAATAAAGTTTCACTTCTGACAAATGTGCTAGCACACATGCTCCTTTTTTCAGTTAATTCACTGCCTAATTGGGGATTACAATTCACGTACGTTTATTTCATTTCACGTAATAGTTACGTGCTTGCTTCATTGACTTTTATTTCGGAATGAAAAATAAAAATATTGAATACTTAAATGTTTCAGTTTCTGATAGCTCTAAATAATATTTGTGTATCAATATTAATCTAGTTAGTTTAAGTTTAAGAGATCAATATCAACAATAATAAGTTAATTAAGTTGAGGATCTCTATCAAGGACGAAAGCGGTTTGTGGTTTAGTTAAGGTCGAAGTTTAAGCATAGTATGTAGCCCAATTATTTTCATTATCGGTTTATTTATGACCGATTATTGGAAGTAAGTCTTTGTAGGTATTTCGTGACAGAAATATTCAGAAGGATATAAATGTGTTATATCTAATTATTAATAGATATAATATTTCAATAACTATGATGACTATGATTCTCTTGAAAGGAAAAACTTAAAGGAAGAAAAACCTTCTTAATAAAATACCTATATAAATACATATACATTTCCCGTATATAAAAAGGTACTCTGTGATATACATATTGTATTTAAAATGAATCTTATGGGAGAAAAGGGTATGTATTATAAAAAAAATGTTTAATGGGAATTAAATGGTGGAAGATTCTACATGCCACTTACATAAAAAATGTGTAATTTTTAATACTAAAACTTACCTTTCCAGACAACAATAAGCCAAGTCTGTCCGTCTTAGTAAGGTTTTGCATGGCGTAAGCTTCACCAGCGTGAAGCGACATTACGTGAGCGAAGTCAGGAGACACCATGCGTTTAAATTGCAATCTAGATACCTATTTCATAACATAATAATTTAGATTATTTTTTATTCGTAATTTAAAAAATTGTGGGTAATTAAAAATATTTTACCTTAAATGGTTCAAATAGTGTGTGATAGACTTCTTCGAGTTCAGGATCGAACTTTACCGGTCTCATTTCATATACTAAATACACGACTTGAGCCAAATTTAGGAAAACAAAACCAAAATTCCATGAGAATGCGTCTGGCGAACATATGACGTGCCAAGCCCAGACTGAATACAGCATAAAACCTGGTATACAAGAACATTCTTAGTCCACTAGCCATTTTATAAATATTCCCAAATAATAAATATATTAAAGGTCGAACTTACCAAATATTAAAATTGTATGCATCCATAATTGTCCCTTCTTTGTACTTGGAGCACAATAAGATGCTACAAATAGCAAATTTGAGAGCTGAAACATTATTTCTGGTAAAATTTTTCTTAGTTCCCTAAACCATAATTTTATATTTACCTACAAATGTTTTTTTTTTCATAATAGTTTAAAACTTATACCTGGAATAACGGGTGCTGTGGAACTCGCCACAATGGGCACCACGGCCAAAACCATGGACCTGATAAACATACCAAAAACTTAACCTGGGCTTTGTGTAAACTATATTTATAGGTGAAAATAATAGATGATTAAATACCTGAAGGCATTGTGTAATTTATGGATCCCCAATCATGTAGAGAACCATTTTCTCTAGGCCAAGTGAAATTGTATTCACCTATTTCTAAATACTCAGTCTTCGATTCCGATAACCCTCTGTGTGACATATTGATTTATCTAAAAGAACAGTTTATATAACCTACAAACACAAAAATATAGTTTAAACATTGGAATGTCATTCGCGCCCAAATCAATAACATCCGCTTTTCCATTTTCCGAACTTGAAGGCTAATCAACTAGCGCCATCTAGACCTATTTATATTAAATTATTCAGTTTTGAAGAATATTTGACACTTTGAACGATAATTATTTTATGAATGTAACTTCATTTAAAAATAACATCTTATTATATTAACAATCATTATCGAAGTTATTTGATTAATAACAAAAAATAATTAATCTATTATCAATGGATTTTTCATTTTAGATATGGCAATTTGGTCTTGTCAAACT
>CAJQZN010010331.1:0-10575 GCA_907164685.1 Colias eurytheme | reverse complement strand
TCGATAGAACCTATGTTAATTAAATTTGTTATGTACAAAAATAGATTTAATAGCAAGTGCATTATTACGAAGTCTTTGTCTCAAATCATCATTATTTTTTATTAATAAGTAATTAAAACACTTCTAAGCTTATAAATGCAATTTCCCTTATTACGGTCATCATGCCAAGAAATAAATCGTTCTATTAAAGTTAAACTTTTCAACCGCTAGAAAGTGTATCAAATGAGTCAATATATTTACCCTTTGAGTGCAGACTAGCATCGGATTACACGCTCGAGACGCAGCCACTTATCTTAACAAGAATTCACTTTGCTATCAAGAAATCTAGAATTTTCGAGAATCGTAACTTCAGTTCACTTTACTGGAAATACGATTTGAACAGTGGGGTATTGATTCAAAATGTTTCTATGAATTGTAAATAAACAACTTACTTATAAGAAATTATCCATGATATAATTTTGTGATGATTTGCAAGTATTTTACAATGCAATTTATGGATTGTCATCACGTAAAAGAAAACTTTTTAAATCCTGTGACTAACAACAAAATAAAATTATCGATATACAATAACCATTTCCTTAAAAATATACGTTATTCAATTCAAATGAATTCATAAATACACTCACATAATATTTTCAATTGATTATATGAAAAACTAAACGCAAGATTGGCGCCAAGGAATCCAATTAGTTACGTGTTTGTTATCAAATCTATTAACCGATATTGTCATAACGTTACAGACTACATAGGCCAATACGTTAGTGTCAACGTCATTAAATATTTCCCGCCAATTTCCCGCCATATCACATGTGACAGTTGACCACAGAGTAAATATGGGGTTTACTGTCTGTGATTTCGCCAGATTTCGCTTATGATACAGATAATGTGGTCCATGATTCTTGCTTTCCTGGTATGAATTGAGCGGGACATATTTTAAATGAAATTTGGCTTAATTAACAGTGGGTGCTAAAATTTAAAAATTTGAGGATATTAATTGTAATTATTATTAAATGGCAAATGTTAAACCTTATTGATTTAAATATTTCGTAATTATTATTATTAATATATATATTATGAAATAATAATTTTATATAATAACACAATAATAAAAATATATTTTAATCAATTTCAATATAAAAGTACTTAAATCAAAACCTGCCATAAAATAGCCTTTCTCTCACTTAAGATGTAAAGCTCGGGTCACACGGTGCGACCGTATTAGCGCAATTATGGTCGTGTATCGATGGTCGTGAATAAATAATCCCACGCGATTGTTCTATCCATCAAACACACTGTAACCTGACAGATGGTACAAGAAACTCCTTATAATGGTCGTGCTTTCACTCCTTTTGTTATATTTTTTGTCACTTACCATTATCCGAAGATAACTTTCTTTTATCAGCGACACAGGGTATTGTTCTTGGTGCAATTATCAGAGTTCAATAGCTTGATATCGATTGAAACGTCTAGATCGTTCGAGTGGTTTGATCCTTATTGTAAATGAGACGAACATTTCATATCAATCGACTTTTTCTTTGCTCCTTGTTATGAGATTCACTGGTGGTTTGTAGTTTTTAGTAGATGATGAATAAAACTGAGAGTATTAAAAATAATTAATGCTACATTTGATGTTATTGTTAAAACTTTTTGTGTATTTAAAGTTTAATCAAAAATCGAAAGTAATTTTTTCTGTCTTGAGCATTAGATTCAAAATACATAAATTGTGTCTGCAATCTTAATTGTATATATATCAAACACAACAAACTCATATGCCGCCAATGTTATTCACGATTCTCTAATTACTCGAAATTAAAAATAGATTAACTTTCTCGTGCAGTTGTCTAATTGTCAATAATTACACCTCGTAATTTCAAAGTTTTCTCTTTAAAATTCTCAAATTCGGTGAAACTTCGCAATTCGTGAGATTTATTTGTAGGCTTAAATTCTTCTTCTCCTATTTCACCTTATAATCTAAATTTTAAAGCTTCTAATAGTCACTTATTAACGCTCTACGTAATTCTGTTAATTAAAAGTATTCATTATTATTATTAATTTGTTCAAATCTAGGCTGTATATTTGTAACAAATTTTATATGAATTATTATTTAATTAAAACAATTATATACACGTTGGCATTTATTAAGGACTAATTCCTCCAATAAAAATGCATTTCTGCAACAATCATTTTAAGTACCACTTAAATAGAAATAACATGATAAGACAGATTACGCAGCCATAAACAAATTTAGTCGTGAACGCGGTTTCACACTATTCACACCAAAAGATTTACTCGAAACCTCTTTACCGCCTTTGCTGTCACCCGAATGATACAATAGCTTGCTTTACGATGACAGCAATATTTATAAAGCTCAGCGAATTTCCCGTATTTATGGTGAAAGGCAATTTCAATGGGGATATTTATTTGTAGCCATCTATTATGGACTGTCCACTTGCTATACTCTGTCGATATCAATGATGTGAGGTGTTGGTTTTCGTATCGGATATTCTGTTGGGGTGACGTTGTGTGATGGTAATTTATTTCTAAACATTGTGTGTGTAAATAAATTAAGAAATAAGCTCTCAAAATAATTGTTAAACCTGCAGTGGTCAATGCTTATACGGTGTTTAAAGTTGAGCTTTGATAGTATTTTATTGCTAAACGACGCTATCAAATACATTAATTTTCGAGCTCTCTAAAAATGTTTATCTTGGAACGGTACGGTACAAATGATTGTAAGGTGTTTAAACATGAGCTTTTTACGAACTTTCATTTTTACGTATTTTAATAATGTTGTATCAAGTGCAATTTGCTTTAAAAGGTATCTCATATAACATAATTTACGTTACTTAATGTTAAGCAGACATAAAATAAGGGAGACGAAACATAAAAATAAAATATAACAATCACACAGCGATATTTTTTCACCCGTTTACATAATCGTTTCGATTTAATTCTCGATTTAAATTTAAATGATTCGAAATCGTGTGATGCGAAAAAGTACCAATATTGGGCCATTATTTTATGTAAATGCATGTAATGATTCCTTTTCGGAATAAGGCATGACTTCCGCGCATTGAAATTTTGTCGCCTTCGAGTGACATCTCAACTGATACACCATTTACGGAATCAATGCTTGCTTAACTGTTATTGCCCAATGCGAATGGCTTGACTTTAAAAAGGAAGGTAGGTCGGTGAATACGTTTTAACTTATGAACGACTTTTTGCAATGATTCTTGCTGGTCTTTCTTGGTGCAAGTCTTAGCTCTTTGAAAAATATTCGGGACTCGGAAAAGTTTGTACGTCGAACTTTATGATCTTAGAAACCCAATTATTTAGCGGAGTGTACTTTAGAAAATACATAAGATAGACTTTTTAATTTTTATATTATATTTCTTGTTTTAAATGGAAGAATTTCTATTTTCTGCTCATGTATCAAACAAAAAGTGAGTTGGTGTTAAATGGATGTGAACTTTCTTCACTATCTTGTTAAAATATGTGTATTTTATAAGGCTTGCAATTCTTATTTTTCGATTTTATTGCTTTTTAAAATGAAAAAATAAATCTATCCATGACAGGCAATTCAACGTATCATAGAGTCACGTACATCTCACCCGGAAAGCGCAGTACAATAAATCGGCGCTTATTACATAAAACGGCCGATGATAATGATGTCATAAAGATCGGTCCCGTGTGAAGCTGTAATTATATTATATGGAGACTTGTTACCTTTACAATTTATCAAGGAATCAGAACGTGCGGTGACGTCACGGAACTTAATATGTAATGTTATTTTGAAAGGAGAAGGACATATTATGAAAAACAATCTAATTTATTAAAAACTTCCACTAGCAAGATTGAAAATTATGCTCAATACAATCAAACAAAAATCAAGTAAGTACGTACTTTTACTGTGGTACATTTACCGTGGTATAAATTAACTGAATTAGTATCCCATTAATATAATAAACAAATCACATTTCAAATCCAAATGTCTAAACCTAATCCAGCATATCCAAACTTAATTTAAATGCTATTTAATAAATGCTTAAATATCACTGTCATTTGTCCCCGTGGCCCCGTAAGGGGGTCAACGATAGCGTTCATCTGATAATGTCAGTTTTAGACGTTTGTGAGTGACAGTCTGGCTAAGCAATGGAGCTTGCGAATTGCGGATTGATAAATGGGCATATTATTTGTTTAGTATATTGTTTATGCTAATTTATTTGGTACTATATTCTGAGTTGCAAGGAGGAAAAGTTGAGTACTAGAACGATTTCTAAAATTATTAACGTACTTCTTCCTCAAAGGCCGGCAACGCACCCACAATACTCCAGTATGTGGTTGTTCATGGGCGGCCCCAATCATCGCTTTCTGTCCGGTGACGCGCAAGCTCAATACACAAAAAAATCCTTTCATTTTTCTTTTCTTTTGATCCTGCTAAGCCAAGCTTCTTGTTAAACAGCTATAATCACTAATATCGTTCGTTCAATACGCCTTAAAACACTTAAATAAGATATATCGAATATTTACATCATTATTGGGAGTTACATATAAATTGTATCGAACATTTCTAAAAAAACATCTGTTATAATTACAAAGTGGATGCAAAGCAAAGCAAAATTTTACAACCATAAATAATAAAATAAATAAAAAGAAAGTAAAGTACTCCAAATTGACCATGTAATAATTATACAGTATTTATTTACTTAGCAATTCCTAACATTAAAAGCAATCAAGTTCCCCATAGCGCTGCTAATTGCGGCCTCTCAATAGAACCTTATAAATTTTCAATCAGCCAACGGGATTACCGGCCGAGCGTAATTATGTTATTAATATTGTAATACCCGATGTAACTGAGGGGAAAACGAGGTTTTGTAATGTACTTTCTTGTATCTTTTATGTTTTTAATTTTCATAGTGAGTATTCAGTAGCAAATAGGTATACTACGATTGATACGTAGACATGTTTAGACATTTTTCACTTGTCTAATGTCTCAGGGTTAAAATGTGTTAACCATATGAATAGAACAATTTCTGCATGAATTGTTTATTTTTATTTTTCATTTAAACAGTAAAATTTGCATTATTTTAACACCAAACATATTATTTTATTTACTTAACTACAAACTACGTTGTAACCGACTATTCATCGCTTTTCACACCTGTTTGAAAACCGATACGAGAGCATGTTATTTATCCCGACATCACTCGAGAATTTGTCGACTGCGAGATGAATGGCCGTGTTCGTGGACGATTTATCGGCGCATGCGCTTGTATGATTTGTCGACTGCTACTCGATACTTATATTGGATGCCGGAATAGAGGCCCTAATTCGTAATGATAAACAGCTACCGTGTTTTGTTAATTAATGGGCCTATTTTGAGTTTTGTTTTTTGATAATCTATGGTAATTATTTTTGGTTGTAACTTGTTTTTGATAAATGAGGTTTTAGTAGGCTATAGGTACCTATGTAGAATGTAGAAAGTTATTAGTTCAGAGCTGGAATTAGCAAAATAATGAACGTAGCAAAAATAATTCTATAGACGGATATGAACCCGTTGATGCATCAAATTTAATACACTTATTTATTCTTAAAAATCCTTACGATAAGTATCTAAAATAAGAGTAAAAACATAAAAATATAACCTTTACAATATCCAATAAAACCAATGTAAACTCTACATTCTCCGATTACAAGTTGAAGCTTCTACACGAAGCATTTTAGCGAAGCTATTAACGACCTTTTAAAAAAAGTACACTCTATATAAAGTTACAAATAGCCGATACACTGCTCCATATAAATCCTATAAACAAATTGCGAGAAACAAAAGAAATTTCTCGAACTTGCGCGGTAATTCTATCCGTGTAACTAGACCCATTCATTGCATCCATTGTTGCGTGTAATGACAAAAAGAATCATTGTCCGTTTAACACGACCATACTTTTAAACTTGTACCTCATAGATCCTGCCGATTTATAGGTACTCCAGATCTTTCTAGAAGCCTTAACATGTGTAGAAGCTGATCTGGTTTTATAATTATGGGATCGAGTGGATAAATTATTAATTTTCTCTCCCCGCTTCCGAGTGATGTTTTTTTATTTATAATGTTGTCTTTAATTGGAGAGCTATTTGACATTAAAGTTAGTTATGTTGTGTAAGTAATTAGTTTTTTTAATTGAATTTAGTACCCCTTTCGCTGCATACAATGTAATGCAGACAAAGCACAGACGCAGTTATAAAAATAATAACAATGAATATTCCAAGTGAGTATTAACTATCTATAATTATCGAGGAACTGCAAGTCGTAAAATTAAACCACATTAATAAAACTTAAGCACAAATAACTACAGTACTTAAGAAAGAATTAAGTGGCTTGCGTTACAAAAAGTTTAATGACTTCCGACAACATATTATTTCGTATTGATTAACAATTTAAAAATCTATATTTCTCTGCTCGTTGTTTATAATTTGATGCATAATTTATTGCAGACAATGGGTTTGTTTTGAAGGTGGTGTCGTGAGAAACTGCATTTTGATTTAAATGTCATCGACGTCATAAATTTATTGTGTTCAAAGATTTTAGCTTGATTGACAAAAGGTTAGAAGACAATGAGAAATTTCAATAATATATTTGGCTTGCGATTTGAAATGGGTATAATTTGCAGACCTTGTAATCAAAATTCGTGTTATCGCCGCATGTATCTGTTCCTAGTATTCGACATTAAAAGTATTTAATAATACATTTCAGAGAGGTCATGCTATGCTAGAGTAATTCAAAGCTCATGTTTTAGCTATTCTTGAACCAACCTTTCTATAATATTCGCTCTTTTATAAACTTAGTTAAATATATTTACAAAAAGTACATTCTTTTACACGTCCAATAATATTCTCTTCTTGAAACTGAAACCAAACCTTCTAACTACTTCTAAACCTCATCCAAATAGAATATAAGTCAGTAGACGTTTGTGAACATTGTCTGTTCGCTTTCCAACGAGTAATTTATTCTAACAGCCGTGTACAACACCACCAGCAGTGCTCAATGTAGGTATCGCAATCAATCACCAACTTACTGTTACAACAAAAGCCATGTTCACAACAGGGGTGTGGCGCTTGCGAAACGATTGATTTACAAAGGTCGCTAGGGGCAGGTGAATTATATGGAATTGGTTGACTGTGTGACAGCCCTGACTAGGTGACTAAGACCTTAACACCCAGGTGGTTTCTTCTGACATAGACGTTGGATTAGGTTCTCGATAGGCCAGATAGTGAAGTCGTCTTATGCAAAAGTGTATGTTTTATCAAGATGCTTTTATGTTTTTTCCGGGTCAACTTTAAGTAGAACAATGATGAATTCATCTTTATTTGGAAGTATGAAACTATATTATATTTTCACAGGTAATGATCGATTGAAATTAAAAAAATACATCAAAGTCATAAAAATATCTACTGTTACCTATTGTGTGCAATATTCTTAAACATTTTTAATTACTGAAAACCCTTTTAATTACTGTGCAATCATTCCAATGTTACTAATTTATCAATCACACGACATTAATCGCACATACCTGTCCATCCTGATCCGTTGATATCGTATGCGAGATCCGTAACTAATGGACCAGTAAAACGCCATAAACGCCCAGCTTATAAAATTTATACCTACCCGCGTCATAGATTTATTAACGAAATGAGGAGAAACCCGTCAGCTAATAGGTTTCGCAAACGATATCTCACAGCCTTTAAAGGAATGCAATCCCGATCGATAAAATTTTATGATTTACTCTATCCATGTAAATGATTGCTATGGTCCGAGCATGTGACGTATTTTTTACTACGAAGAAAGGTTTACTGCGCCGGTGGTCCAACATGAACGGTTGCAATAGTTTCTCTTAATCGCGCGTTTAAATGGCAGTCAGGCATTTATACAAATAACTTAGCAATTAATTGATTATTACATCGTTATTTATCAAGTATGTAGCGGTGTATGTGTGCGATTATTTCGCAATGTGTATGGATTTTATTGATTTGTTTGCGTTTAAATCAATTTAATTTTACTATCAGAACATTGTAAACATGCTTTATGTAACTCCAAAAAAATAAATGCTACTCAAGACACTGTTAAAAAGCGTAGTATCTTAAAATCAACAGCACAAAAAAGTGGTACATATTATGAAACTCAATACCAACAGTTTTTATATCAACACTCGTTTGTGATGTTTATTTACATTAAACACTCGACTATCGCCAATGTGAATTCGGTAGTCGGACAATATTTGTTCGTCTCATACCACACGTGGGAACAAGCCCACCCAATGTCTATTGCCATGGCAACTACGTGTAATCAACTATAATTATGGTATTTTGGTGTACTATTTGATTTTGTGTTGTGATTTATTAATTTGTTATTGATAGGTAAATTAAAAATATTTTATGTATTACATATTTATTTTTATTACGGCATTCCATGTGTTTCTCTCCTTACTAAGTGTTGTAAAATACGAAATTGCATACGCGATTGTTAAATGTTGTTTAAAATACAATTTAAGTGATCTTTTTTTACAATAAGTTTTGTATACACGACTTACAGCTCCAACATATCACTTATTAATAGGGAATGCAAATCCGCTTACTTTACAAAATCCGGATTTAGAAAAACGGATTTATACAATAATCCGGAGAATCCGGATTTAGCGGATTTTGAATGAAAAATTTGACTTTTCCGTTTGAAACGTTTATTATTATGTAAAATCAATAAAAAACATGAATCTTGGTTAAATCAAATGTATTTATATTTTTCAATACCTAGAAATTAACTAGACAAACTCTAAAATTCTAATAAAATAAAAACTTTTACACTTTGGTAAAGAAAAAACATAAAGCAGACCCCTTGTCACATCCATCAGACATAAACATTATAACAAAACATTTAATATTTTCTTAGATAATAGCATATAATAGAAACAACATAAATTGCAAACAGAGTTTTCATCATATACAAACATATTAAAACGAAACAGCTTCAATTTTCTAAATCAGTAAGCAAAATCCTATTTTGTATTATTTTCATTCTTTATTAGTAATGATGACAGTCTTTCCATCAGAGTTCTTATTTTTATCAAAATCAGTAATAACAAAATTCAAATTTTCATGAACACAACTACACACAAAGTAGGTATAACTTCAATAAACAAGATTCTACAAAGTTAAAAAAAAATACTTATTATTTATTAATCATAGCTAACATAAAACATTATAAATGGAAGCTACTCCATTACTTAGCCTGTCTTCACTCGAATACTCGAAGCTGCGTAAGCTGAAATACGTTCCAGTCGACGCTTCGAATGGTTATAAATTGTTGTAAACAAAAGTCAACAGTAATGCAATGTGATAAGATCTAAATTCAAACGTATTATTTCTAGGCCCGCTTCTCGACGTGTCGCGATTCGCGTCAAATTCGACTGCTTGCGCGGGAACGGGATGCACTTACAGTGCCATCTATCGTCTAACGCAAGAAACATTAGAACCTATAAATATTGTAATACTGTGCTAATATGTTCGAAAAATCCGGATTCCATTCTTTAAATCCGGATTTAAAAGCCTATTTAAATTCGAGCAAAATCCGGATTTATCGGATTTCGGGTAATCCGGATTGCATTCCCTACTTATTAATTTCTATAGTCGTATTTACATACATACATTTGTGTGTATGTCATAGTAAAGAACGGCAATATTTCAGTTTTTTTTTACTTTAATCGTGTGCCTATTCATTAGTAATTTCTAATAAATCCAGTATAGTGCATACTTCAACGTGTTTTAATTTAAAACATACGAGTATAATAAGTGGAGTGTTTGAATAAACTCTTAAATCAACTTTTTTAATAACCCTTGTTTATGAGCGCGTTAAACTTTTTTCATAACAGCATTTTTTATTCCAAAGTGTTTTAGCGTGTGGCATAGTTTTCAAGTGGCATTCGTGTGTATTGATGGTTTACTTGATACAACTTTATCATGATTGACACATTAAAAAATGTATATCGTAGATTTTTGATTCCAAATACCTATTCACTTATTGAAAATTCAAAGGACGTCGAATGAAAATTGTGGCTAAGTATATTCCGAGTTATTATGTACTCCTAAAAGCAGTTATTTATTGATCTATTTCCTAATGTTTATGTGTATTTGAAGGGACAGAGGTAATTGTTGGAATACAATGTATTAGGTGAATGTAATCAAAGACGTATTTTTTGAGACAGTAGCACAATTAAACACATAGCCCCTTTATTCGTTCTTTTTGTTAAATTTCGACTGCATGAAAATTTTTTTCGTCGTCGTTGTTGGTAGGGTTCCTAAATCCTTAGCAAAACATCATACGCTTATGTCAATTAGTATCGATAGCGGATTCTATTCATTTTCGTTTTGACGTTTGTCTCGGCCCTCAGTTTGGAAACGTGAAATTCTGCAGCATCCATTGCAGTGTCACGTAACCGGCGCAGTCGGTCAGCGAGGAACGGTTTTATGGTGATATCTATACATATAATAAATCTGTAGAAGGGTCAATTCTGTACATTGAAAATATTG
>CAJQZN010010330.1:0-12924 GCA_907164685.1 Colias eurytheme | reverse complement strand
TATAAGGGTTCCGTTTTTGCCATTTTGGCTACGGAACCCTAAAAACACGCTTTGATAAGAAAAGACGTGGCACTCGGGGACTGCCGCGGTGAAGCTATTGCATAGCATGCCTTCAAGCCACACCTCCGAGCCCGTCGGAGTGGGGAGCGTGAGGTTTTTTCGTTACGGAATTTCTCGATTCGGTCCTCGCGCTCAAGGTCCGCGATAGAAGCTATGCAATAGCTTAATAAAATCATGAAATTATTGAATTGTCATCAATCCTTGAAAAGTGTACAAAGTTTCAATTAATGCTGTCCGTTAAAATTGTGTCCAAAGCGAGTCTAACTGAGTTAGTTACATCAAACATAGAAACTTTTAAAAATACACATGAATGAGTGTTAAAAAGGGAATATCAACATCTTCTATCTTCTATCTATACTAATATTATAAAGAGGAAAAGTTTGTATGTATGTATGTATGTATGGTTTTCACGCATAAACTACTATACCGATTTTGATGAAATTTGGCACAGATAATCTTTAGACCCTGAGAAAGAACATAGGCTACCTTTTATTGCGAAATATGTACCACGGGTGAAGCCGGGGCGGACCGCTAGTATATTATAAAGGCGAAAGTTTGTAAGTATGGATGTATGGATATATGGATGTTTGTTACTCTTTCACGTAAAAACTACTGAAACGATTACAATGAAATTTTGCACACATATAGAGGGTAACTTGGATTAACACATAGGATATGTTTTATCCCGGAAATCCCACGGGAACGGGAACTATGCGGGTTTTTCTTTGAAAACGCGGGCGAAGCCGCGGGCGGAAATCTAGTACTCAATAATAGAAGTTGTTATACATAGTTTACGAGGTTTCATGCACTCTGAACTGTAGAGATAACGATATACAGTGTGTGTGTTGGTATACTAAGCTCAAAAGAGGTTATAGTTTTGCATACGCTGATTTCGTTAAAAATACTTATAAAATTACAGACGCATTTTTTTTTTCAAATAGATGAATAATTCTTAAAACTTTATGTGTACACCCATAACAAGCAACCCAGCTTTGCCACCAGCACGTGAGCTATCGTTTAAGATTATGTTTTCATAGACAAAATGCTCATATTAGCGAAGCGGTATATGCCGGCTGCGCGAAGCTAGAGAAGAAAACGTGGATTTTCAGGAAAAATGTAGAAAACAATTTTTGATGTGATTTTGTTGTTTAAGTATTTTTTACGTGTTCAGGCATTCAGTGTATGCAAAACTACAAGGCCCTTCGCGCTTAGTATACCAATAGTGGGACACCCTGTATATTAATCACTGTTTATTTAGTGTTGTATTACATGATTAGATAGCATCTCATCATTTCCTGTGAACTCTAATGAACATAACAAAAATAGTATTTAAATAATAATAAAGTTATGCACAAACATGTATACAAATTAATCATGTGTGTGTGATTATAAAAATCTACTAATGTTGGTATTACTGGTACTAGGGTGTTTTTAATTGGTGGCTGTTTAAAAATTTTATTTTTATTATTTTTTTTGTGTTTGTTTATTTAAGAAAATTTTATATCTAAAACTACTTAGGTATACGTCTATAACTAATAACGAACTGATTTTTCAAGTGCTGCACAATATGCAAAAAATACATCTTTTTTTCATTGAGGTATTATTACTAGAGAGGGCACCACGAACAAAATCTGTGCGCGGCACGCGGCCACGAGGGGTGTGAGCTAGTGAGTCCATACACTTTGTAGATATTCTGCCTCTTATTACTTACTAGATTTCCACCCGCGGCTTCGCCCGCGTTTGCAAAGGAAAACCCGCATAGTTCCCGTTCCCGTGGGATTTCCGGGATAAAAACTATCCTATGTGTTAATCCAAGTTACAGTCTATATGTGTGCTAAATTTCATTGTAATCGGTTCAGTAATTTTTACGTGAAAGAGTAACAAACATCCATACATCCATACATCCTTACAAACTTTCGCCTTTATAATATAATATATTAGATATTAGATAAATTAAAACCAATCAATGTAACAAATTAACATTGTTTATCTTATTAAAAAAATATGGATAAACTTATCAATTAAATCCAATCAATGTAACAAAAAAAAATTTAGTTTGAGACGATTGACTCTAACTTGTGTTACAAATAGTGTAGTAGCGATGTCCTCTCTAATACGTAGTAAATGGTAACTCAATGCTTTTTTTATCAGTGTTATTGAAAATATTAAACGATTTTAATTATGTTTAGTATTAGTTCTTTATTGTAGTTCTTCTAGATCGATATAAATTTTACAAATCTGTGAAAAAACCACTAAAATCATTAATTTCATACATATTAAAGTATATTAATTATTATAGCTTACCCAAGCTGTTAGACGCCTGGCCGCAGTCCATAGACACATCATTGTAGCAGGACTCCGCTGACACCGCAGACAGAGCAAGGAGGCTCGTCAAAGCTAGTATTATGGCCTTCATGGTGCTGGAATTAAAAAGTAAATTTAAATTCTCGTTTTTTTTATAGTCTGTGCAGTGTGCACACTTAACACTGGCACTTGGCAGTCTGTCTTTGCCATAATAAAGAAAAAAAAACTAAGCAGTTACATAGTGTTAGGTTTTTTACAATGTCATTTTTATTACAATACAATGTCAGTGTCCTTTGTCCAAATTCCCTCAACAAATAACAAAAGATAGAGATAGGATATTGTTTTTTTTTTTGACGGAACATTATAAGTTGAATAAACAAAAAAATGTGTATTTTTCGTTCTTTATATAATAACTGATTTATTAATAGTAATAAGAAAACCTAACATATATATTTTTTATGTGCCAATTATACCAATATTTAGGGATAACTGTCACATACATAAATAATTTACTGGATATAAATTTGTCATAATATATTTGTATGTAGGTACCTCCAAACAATTATTGACTTACAAATCACAATTACAAATTAGCACACACTAAAATGTTCAAATATTGTTTAAAATTAACTTGTTATGACTTGGAGGTCAATAAAAACAGCACACCATTATTCGATATTCAAAATCTAATCTATTCAACTCCCTATTGATATCAAATTTGAACACGATAAATTATCTATGTCACTGTAAAACGCATCGATTCCTTCCAATATTGATTATTGGATTAAAATGATAATGCGTATTGCCTATAAACACTGATTTATTCATGATTTATTGAAAAAGATAAGGGGATTACAAGTTATTAAATTATATTACCTCGATAGATAGTGCACCCGAAGAAATTATTTAGGTACAACGAACGACAAAGAATTATTTAAAAATTTTCTTTCCAAATATGAATTGAAATGAAAAAAAAATGCATAATTGATTTTGACATCTAGAATGACATGTGCACAGTAACAAAAAATAACTTACCCAAAATTTAATGCGTAATTAGAATTTTAGAATAGCGCTGGATATTACGATCCGTTGATAGCGATGCCTTTACACACACTGGTGCAGAAGGCAACTCTACAAAGAATCGGTACGGATCGGTCGTGTCCTACACGAGACAAAACAAAATAATATATAGAGTGACTTATCAATATTTTCCGCGTAGTTATTTGACTGACAGCAAACAAGATACAAAGGTTTTGATACAAAGGTAAAGTTCTGCATTATCAGCTGAAGTTGGTCCGATTTATAGGGTTATTGTTTTATGACGCAATTTTCCCTTTATGTGTGTTAGTTTTGTGTTTCAAGTGTTGTTACAAGTGTGAGTCAATCAGTTTCATAATATTCTTCAACAATCATCTATTTAAATAGGCTTTTGGAGAGTGTGTTTTAAATAATTTAATCATTAAGTGTATGAGAAGTAATTTTATTATTTGTCATAATTTTGGGTAAATTTACAACAATGGCAACATTTATCAATACTCCCCTTGTTTTTAATACCCACTTGGAACACAAATGACCGCACAAAGAGCGTCGAGGTTTTGTGTTTCAAGGAATTTCTTCACATTTCATCAACAGCCATATGCGAATATGCGATAGATTTGTTTTTATTTTACGGGTAAATCGGAATTGGGCAGACGAAATAATTGCAATGAAATAAAAAAGTACCCGTATGTGGGTCCAATCAAGTTTTATATTTGAGGAAATATTCCACGAATCGCTCGGAACACGAAACCTCGACGCCCTCGAATCTTCCATCCCTGTCTAGCATCATGTGTCATTGTATTATGAACCACTTGTCAATACGGTAAACTTTTATCACTGCGTAGATTTTCATGAATCGAGACATAAAAGCGCTATTAGTTTTTGTTTTTACGATTTGATAAGTAGCCTTCTGCGCCAGTGAGTGTAAAGGCACTTCTCAAACAACAGTGCAACCCTCACCTTCGTATTTAATTTTTAAATCGTCAAATATCTGTGATATTATAGGAAGATGAAGACTTTATCCCTGGCTCTTTTCTTGGCTGTCTGCTCAGCTGCATTCGCCACACAATGTAAGTTCTTTTTAATTGCTTTTGATAACAATGACTCGTGATATTTTTATAGGTACTAAATATAAACATTTTGTGAATATGGAAAATCGGAAGTTATTTTTATATCTCAATAAAATTAATCATAGTTTTGTTTTCTTTTTCCTAGTAGAATTTAAAAACATACCAAGAACAAGGACACGAGTTTGAAATTTGAATTGACGTTCGACAAATTAAAATAATCCAAATTCAAATTAATTCATTAACAATAGTTCTTTGTTTTGTGAATATTTAAAATTTCAATATTTTTATTGTAATTGCTTGTCATGTTTATCCTTGTGTTTATCACACATCACACTGAAAAAATATGTGGGATATGACAGATTACATATGAGGGAATTTATCAATTACCTACATCCATACTAATATTATAAATGCAAAAGTAACTCTGTCTGTCTGTCCGTTACTCAGTCACGCCTTAACTACTGAACCAATTTGCATGAAATTTGGTATAGAGATTTTTTGATACCCGAGAAAGGACATAGGATAGGTTTTATCCCGGAAATCCTATGGGAACAGGTTTTTCTTTGAAAACGCGGGCGAAGACGCTGGCGGAAAGCTAGTTCAATATAATTTTTAAATTGATATTATAATATTTAATTTCTAACATCTTTTATGTAGAGATACAGAGATTGTTTTTTATTTGTTGAAAGTTAATATAGTGTAATATCAAACAACACTATATTTTTAGGTCTATAATACACAGGTTAGGTATATATTATACAAGCTGTGCTCCGCAGTTTTACCTGCATTACTTTGCTCCTGTTGGTCTAATGGCCTTTTATTTTACCTATATCAAATTTAAGTCTAGTACATACATATTATAATGAAAATGAAAAAATTACAAGCAGGTTATAATCATTCTGCATACTATCTATACTAATATTTTAAAGCTGAAGAGTGTGTTTGTTTGTTTGAACACACTAATCTCAGGACCGACTTGTCCGATTTGAAAAATTATTTCGGTGTTAGATAACTTAGATAGCCCAATTATCGAGGAAGGCTATTATAGGCTTTAAATCATCACGCTATGACCAATAGGAGCGGAGCCATGCGGGTGAAACCGCGGAGCGCAGCTATTACAAACATATACATGCAATACTATATGCAAACCTATGCATTTTTTATATTACTTCCCATGCAATGCGGTTTTAACTGCGGCTGCTAGTTAGTTAAGTAGTTAAAAGCAAGTATTTCTATAGGTCATGTTTTATTCTAATACCTAAATAAACTGAAACACTGCAAAGCATCATCAAAATCTAATCAGTGATTTTCGTATGACAGAGAAACAAACATCCATCCATAAAAATCAAACATTTATTTATTCAGTTAGACTTCTTCGAAGCACTTTTGAATCATCATAACATATTTTTAAAATTTACCACCCACCATCCCCTCCATACTTATAAAGATAATCAACACCCAGACACAGAAAAAACATCTATGTTCATCTCACAAATATTTGCCCCGGGTGGGAATCGAACCCGCAACCTCTGACTTGGAAGGCACGGCCACTACCAACTAAGCCAACCAGTCAGTCATATGAGCTTTGATTGTCGGCACTATACAAAAAAAATATTCTTCGAATAAATTGACAAATTTTGTATGTGATCAGTTGTTGTAATCCTTGTTCAAACAAATATACTGTTGTAATTAAAAATGAATAAAACTAAAAGTTAGAAAAAACGTTTATATTATTAACTGTTAAATCATCGTAAACAAATATAAAAGTACAATAAGATAAATGATTAAAAGTTATTATTAGTGTAAAATGACACTATCTCTAAATATGGAATGTGTGCAAAAATAATCTATTTTTATGTGTTAACCTTGTTTATTATTATTATGTTACAACTTACAAAGCCAACAATATCATATTATCAAAACATTGTAGATTTTTTTCCTTTGTGTTCGAAAAGGGAATCTACAGAGTTGCCAACTTTAAAGATACCTATTTTTTCCGAACCAGTGATATTCAAATTCAAATTCAAATTTCTTTATTTGCAGAATGTAGATTTACAAAGATGTTAGGTAGATACATATTACATAGGCTCTTAAACATTCTGGCTCTTAATTGAGCATGCAAATATATCATAAATTACAATAAACAATTTTATATCACACAACACTAGATCCCATTAACATTATATATATTAAAATTATAGCAGCTATTATAAATTTTTACAAACAAATATTTCGGTCGAATAATCGGTTCAGAAATTAGTTTTTTTTACATAATATTATTATAATAAATAAAGATACAAAAGTCAATACAATATTTAAGCCTAAGCCAAGTCCTTGTTCATCTTACATGTAAGAAATTCATTCACCATATAAAAGCATTTTTGTTTCAGAAATGAAGTAATTCTCCATTTAAATTTATTAAGATTAAAATTATATTAAAATTATATATTTTTCACCACTCTTTATTTTATTCAATTTTTTTATTTAATGCTAATGTTGCTCTTCAGCCAGTGTCACGTTGGGAAGTTGTGTTGGAATGTTTTGTCAAATTCGAGTTATGCCATTGGTTGTTGGTTGGCGCTCTTACCGCGTAAAATTCATAGATAACAAAATGCGTTCGGTAAATCCCTGTGGGATTGTACCTATGCTGTCAGTTGAGGTCATTTCAACTTATCCCATTTGCATAGAATATATTTGGGTTTAGGCTTTGTTGAATTAGAGATGTTTTTATATTTTTATATTGTTGATTTTAATTGTTGTGTGTTTAATAATAACTAGCTGTGCTCCTCGGTTTTACCCGCAGTGCTCCGCTCCTATTGGTCTTAGCGAGATGATATATAGACTTCCTCAATAAATGGGCTATCTAACACCGGACCAGAAGTTCCCGAGATTAGCGCGTTCAAACAAAAAAACTCTTCAGCCTTATAATATTAGTATAAATTTAATTCAGTAAACAGAAGTTACAAAGGCTAAAGTACTTTAATTCGAGATGAATCTATTTTATCAGACATGTATATTTTATCACAACGTGACAACTTGAAATAAAGATTAGATATTGTGTAATCTGTTGCTGTCGCGTCCCTTTGTCGATGGTATTATATTAACTACTAGCGGTCCGCCCCGGCTTCGCCCGTGGTACATATTTCGCAATAAAAGGTAGCCTATGTTCTTTCTCAGGGTCTAAAGATTATCTGTGCCAAATTTCATCAAAATCGGTCCAGTAGTTTATGCGTGAAAACCATACATACATACATACAAACCTTTCCTCTTTATAATATTAGTATAGATTAATATATTTGGCGGAAATTTTAATCGATTGTATCGATTTGAATGAAAATAACAAATTTTAATTTTTTGGTTAGTTTGATACCCGGTCGATGCAAGTAAATTTTCGAAAATCTTTGAATGCAGTTCTATTTCTTTTTAAAAATAAAGGAATGTTTCCTTTCAGCAAAATTCGTTATCTTCAGTATTTTAAGCGGCCGTATCGATTTTAGAGTGATTTCGACTTGCTGAGCTCCTAAAGAATTACAGAAACAAATCAAAATCACTCTAAAATCGACACGGCCTCTTAAGTACTTTCCCTCCAGGGCCCATCGAAAGTTTCCACATTGTAGAACGTAGAACAAATAATAAGATATAGCGCCAATTTCTTCGAACAGCGTTGCCAAGTTTCTACCTGACCTTTGATCCCTCGCGTATTGAACGCCTCATTACTTTGCAAATACATATATGACGTATGTGAAATAACTATTTAGTAATCTGTGGTAAATGTCTGGAAATTTAATGGGACAAAGATAACGTATTTATTGTGTCAGAATTGAATACAATCAGTACATAGTATAAAACAAAGTCGCTTTCTCTGTATGCTTAAATCTTTAAAACTACGCAACCGATTTTGATGCATTTTTCATTAGATAGAGTGATTCAAGAGGAAGGTTTTAGCATATAATTAACTAGCTGCTCCGCGCGGTTTCGCACCCGTGACTCCTCTCCCGTTGGTCGTAGTGTCGGAATCGGACCAGTAGTTCCCGAGATTAGCGCGTTCAAACAAACAAACTCTTCAGCTTTATAATATTAGTATAGATTTATTTGGTTTTAGGCAAAGCGGGCGAAAGCTCTAGTAATATAATAAACAGTATCAATTTTTTTTTCGCTCCAGTAAATTACGATGAACATACATACCAGGCATTTTTTGTTATTATCAAAATAATTAACTAATGAAATGTTTATTTTTACGTACAAATAGCAAATTGAGGAAATTCTTTGAAGTTATTAAACATTAAGCCAAGATGTTCTTTGTTTGTTTAAACGTTATCATTAGGAAAACAAAATCTGAACTGTTAACCCTAATGTGTTGTTAATGGCTGATGCGCATAATGCATTTATTGATTTTATATAATACTAGCTTTCCGCCCCCGGCTTCGCCCGCGCAGTCAAAGAAAAACCCGCATAGTTCCCGTAGGATTTCCGGGATAAAACCTATCCTATGTCCCGGGGTAAAAAGTAGCCTATGTCCTTTCTCGGGTATCAAAATATCTCCATACCAAATTTCATGCAAATTGGTTCATTAGTTTAGGCGTGATTGAGTAATAGTAATTTATAATATTAGAATGGAAGTATGGACTAGCTATGCCCCGCGGTTTTATCCGCATTGCTCCGCTCCTGTTGGTCTTAGCATGATGAAATATAGCCCATAGCCTTCCTCGATAAATGGGCTATCCAAAACTGAAACAATTTTTCAAATCAGAGAGTATTTATGGTATTTCCTGACATTAGCGCGTTTAAACAAGAAAACAAATTCTTCAGCTTTATAATGTTTTACTATAGATAGCTCATTAATAACTATTTCTATAAGAAGAAATAGTTATAGGTATTTAAATACATATATTACTTACTAGCGGTCCGCCCCGGCTTCGCCCGTGGTACATGTTTACGTTTTCTCTACATAAGAACCATCCTCGTACTTCAAGGAATATAATAAAAAAAGAATTATCGAAATCGGTTCAGCCGTTCTCGAGTTATGCGCTTACCAACACATTTTGCGATTCATTTTTATATACAGGGTTACTTGTAAAACACCGGCAACCTCGCAGGACAAGATAGCTAACATCATAAGTAACAACATTTGTTCTACGACTTTTGATAATTTGTTAGATTTTATTTTCATACAAAAATAAATATTCATTTAATTTTCCGTTTGAATATTATAAATTCTACGTACTAAATTCTAATTTTTCCTTCATGTGTGGTATAAAACATTGCTTCGTACCAAATTTCAAGACTCTGTGTTCACGGAAAGTACCCTGTAGGTTTTTATTTCCTTGCGAATGTCAAAATTTGCGAAAATTCGCAGCATAAACGGCTGTATCTTTTGATTGCGCTAACTGATGTTAGGTTTTTATACTCTTTTCTTAAGTGATAAAGCCGCTCTCTGTTATGGTTTACCTTACTTTCTGTTTATAATTCCGTTTTTGCCAGCACATCTATACATATAATAAAATCGTAGGAAAGTCAAAACTGTACATTGAATATTTTTTTAAAAGAATACTTGATCCATGATCTATAATCGATATAGAAGCCAAAAATATAGTTTTTAGAATTTTTGTCTGTTTGTCTGTTTGTCTGTTTGTCTGTATGTATTTCCGGGCTAATCTCAGAAAGTACTGCATAGATTTACTTCAAATTTTGCATGAATATTCCTAACAGGTCGGGTCAGGCTATAGGCTACATATTATCAAGCTATCACCTGCGGGGGAGGAGCTGTGAACCTTTATTTTTCTTACGTATTCTCTGTACTACGATAGCGTACAATCTAAAGACTCATGTTTAAATGTTGTTTTTGAGTAAGCCATGCTATTGTCTACCTTTACACTATAAAAACTACGTCATTTAAGTAATTTTGGCAGAGAAACAGTATAATGAATCTTAGTAGTATAAAGACAAATTTAAAACAGCGCCATCTATGAGATTTCATTAAAATCAAATCAATTTACATAATAATAACGCTTCTTGGAAATTCATAATTTAAATATTATTTAAATATTATGATGTTGGTGAGGTTGTTTTTTTTTAAAGTTAAATAAATAATTCATATCTTCCCAGAGTCCATTTCAGGTGCGCTTATATTTCATGTGAATATAATATGTACTAAATTTTTATAAGTGAGGGTAGATGTTTATTATTTGATGTCGAACAAGACACCACAGTTAATATAGGTAATAGTAGATAACAGTGATTGTGTTCATTCGTTACATTGCATTGTTATAAATCTTCGGCTTTTTTTTTAATTTTCGCCTTCTTGCGTTCCCACAAAAGGTAAGTTGTAGCTTTTGTATTTATTCTTTATAATTATAATTACATAGTTAGACTCATGTTTTTAATTAGTTAAAGTTAAGTATGACAAAATAGGAAAATGATGAAATTTTATTTTTATGTAGGTATAACTTTTACAAGACTATATTAAACGCCCAAAGAAGGTTACTTTAGTTCTTGATATAACTTTATTTGTTAGTACTTAGTAGATTTTTAATAAAACAAGGTACAGTTATCTTTTGATTTTTTTTTATTAACAGATTCAATGTTAATAAAAATTGAAGATTTGCGTGAGGATGTAGTGGAAATTAGTAACCTTGCGCGTGGTCAATCATCAATCATCAATACATATAATAAAATTCTAGAAAAGTGATGTCTGTACAATGAAAATATGTAAAAAAAATTAAGTAAGTAAAAAGTGTGAAGTCCCGTGTCCCCGTAGTGGGCAGATAAGGGGCAGATGCATTATTCATACATCTGTTTCACTGATCGATTTTTCTTTAGGGACAAGTAGGTGATCAGCCTTCTGTGTCCTGCCAGACCGAGACATTTTTTTTTCTTCGTCTCCACCGGGAATCGAACCCAGGACCCCTCGGTTCTACGCTCAAGCGCCAGCCACTGTACCAAGTAGGCGGTCGAAAAAAAATTAGCAGGGGTTAAATTATTAAATCGATCCCAAACCCAAAACTGTAGTTAAAAATTTAACTTAAGCTGAGGTAGTAGGGGGAGGGGTCAAATTAGAATTATGCTTACTTCTAGGTAAATTTTCTACATAAAATGTCCTTTAAATTATGTCGTATTATATTTTTAACCCCCGACGCAAAAAGATGGGTGATAAGTGTTTGACCGCTATGTGTGTGTGTTTGTGTGTGTAATCCGAATTAGATGCGGTTTTGATGTTAGGCAGCATATTTTCCGATGCTGGTTCTTAGATAAAGTGTATCAAAATCGGTTCATCCATTTATTATACCTTTATAGGGGTAAAAGTGGGAATGTGGGAAAAAATATTAGGTAGTTATATTTTTATCGGTTTATCCATTACAGCTTCTATTAGATTACAGCGGTAAAAGTGGGAATGAACAATAATGGAATGTTGTCAAATAATATACTCAAGCGGTAGATATATCAAAATATGAAAGAGCAACGTGTGAATTACAATTAATAATGTTTTATCGAAATCGGTTCATCCGTTTATTACATATTATAGGGCACTTTAGGGGTGACAGAGGTTAGATAAATAAACCAAATGGAGCATCAAACGACAGGATATGACGTGTACATATAGGTACAATTAGATAATATGGTTTACATCAAAATCGGTTATCCCATTTACTAGGGGTGGAAAGGGAATGGGTTGAAAGTCTATTAAAGAAGAGGGGGATATGGGAGCGAGAGGATAGCCACACACTGGAAATTTTGAACTCTACTCAAAGCCACATAGGCCTGGCCCTTGGCAATTTTTTTTCCTAAAGATACCACTTCTTTTGTCACTGTGGTCCATTACAATTTGTGCACGGTTACGGTGCCCGTAGAAATTGAAAGATGTCAAGGAGCAACAAACTTATAGATATCAATATGATGTTATTATTATTTCTTTCTCTTCGGTTTTATTTCTCCCATTTTCTGGGGTTTTTGCTAAGAGCGCGGGCTATACATATTATTAGCCTTTGTTCGGACTTTACATATGTATTTAGTTATATATGCTCGGTTTGATCCATTTTTGCGTGTCCGTTTGCCAGTTGGCAAAGGCCTCCTCCAATCTCTTCCATTCGGGTCTCACTATGGCCACTCTACCCCAGGTTGTACCCGCTACTATCAATATGATGTAGGAATGTAAAATGGAGGTAGGTCTCGCTTACTTGAAAATAAGAAACCGAAGTTAAAAATTTAAAAATTAAAAAAAAAACCAACGCAACGAATGTAAAGGAATAAATAATAATTTTACAAACTTCCCAACGATCTCTAAAATTAAGTACCATTATAAAAAAAATATAATATATGATATGATAATGATGGTATGGCAGCTCCGACGACTTTGTTTTTTTATTTTTATAAATATTTAAAATGGTATTTATTAATTTTTATTGCATGGTCTAAACGGTTTAGTTACTACAGGCGTGAGACAGGAAAGATCTGC